>SNQJ01S0012703.1:32932-59161 GCA_010110895.2 Picea sitchensis
ACGTGCCCTTCAGGATGCACCACGTGCTCCAAGGGTGCCACTCGCTGGCTTGACGGATTGGTAGACTCTAAAACCCCTGGAGTCAACACTCCGCCAGGTGAATCTTGTGGGAGACTAAGGGCTCTAAGGAATAAGGCCCCCGCATTATTGCGTGCCCCATAGAATCATCATGAGCGACTGTCGCAGTCTTCCCTCATGGCATCGTGGATCCTCTCGAACTAGGTAATCGTTAACCTACAGTTCGAGCCACGACAGGAGTGCTAGTAGGCTGTGGTAGGGCTGCTATCCACACCTCTCCCTCAATCTCTCTGGAACTCGTGTGTGGCCCCTCTAATTCATATGTGAGTCCGGTTGGCAAGCTATCATCAACCTGCATCATCAACCATCATGTCAGATCATGTCAGCAACACATCATAAAATCAATAGCATATCATCAAATCGAAACAATATCACCATAAATGAAACAACTCAAAAATCCCACTCCCTGACTCAATCTGGAGTCCAAGGGAGTTCCACCGATGCCTCTGCATCCTCAAGGTCCGGAATCCTGCACACTCAAAGAAACTTAGTCAGCAACACCTGTCTTCCTCAATGTAGTAAAAACATCCTGTCATATAACTAACACATCATAATGAAAGAAAAGTTTTATCATCATATAATCCAGATCACTTGCGAGCAAGTGTCCTCAAAGAATAAGTTTTGTAAGTGCGCCACAGCAGGATGTTACAAGGGCGTAAGTAGTTTATTGACAGAAGTTTAAGTCTGCGTTGGCGAACAAGTTAAATTTTCTATCGTGTCAAATAGAAGTGTGGTTCCATAATCAGAAATCTAGGCGAGAATTAAAATCTGGGACATTTTATTCTTTGGTTCAGAGAATTACAGAGGCCATTATTACTGAGATCTTCCTCTTCTTGGGGTAATTAATCTATTTACTATGTGCAAAACAAAGTTGAAACAAAAGGAACTGGAGCACGAGAATCTGAAACGATTTTGCGAGAGTCTAAGGGAGGAGAACAGAAGATTGTGAGAGTCTGAGGGAGGAGAACAANAGTAAAAACATCCTGTCATATAACTCAATGCATCAAAATGAAAGAAAAAGTTTTATCATCATATAAATCCAGATCACTTGCGAGCAAGTGTCCTCAAAGAATAAGTTTGGTATGTGCGCCAGAGCGGGATGTTACATGAAGTGAGAAAGACTGGGGTTTAACTTTTAAAATGATTTCGGGCCACAGTCCGACTGGGAAAGGACCGTAATGAGTATAGGCTAGAAGACTAACAACCAACCGATGGGAAAACACAATAACCCTCCAATCCCAAAACCTTAAACACAGTGGAACCTGAAGAGGAAAACGCATACAAAGGCATATTGTGATACTTTTTCCAACCCTCAAATAGAGAAAATAAGTTTTAGCATTGAACCTCTTGTTTATCTACTTTGAACCTCTCAATTATTTTGCATCACACCTCACAAAGAAGACATTAAGGAATACGTCTCACAAAAAACATAATAGAAAGGACATTACTCACCTTGCGCATAGAAGACCTGGATGTGCATACCTCCTTCCATCTTTCACCAGGCCCGAGCTTACCAAGTCATCGGCCATATACATCGTAGAGGAAAATTTTAGTATACAACACAAAGGATGATTCCGCATACAACGCAAAGGCAATTTTCTTGTTACGGGATGAAAGGGGAAACTACAAAGAATAACTTTCTACCTCAAGGGCCTCGCTAGAGGAGTAAACGTAGTGGGTACACACCCTTATGTCTACCATGTGAAGTTAAGGAGATGGTGATCCTGCATTGGAAGTGTTTTCCTAAGTGTTATCTTGGAAGGTAGGGGACATGATTCACCAATAATGAACTAGGCCATGAGTAAATTCCTACAGGACCCGAACTCTCATCCACCTTAAATGGTTTCCCAATCACTTAATTATTGATCTATGTTAACAGTCGAACCCTAGGATGAAAGGAGTATGTTTATAGTCGGGTAGGGACTACCAATGTTAGGAATAGGTTTATGTTCATGACGCTAGAAGAAAGAAATATGTTGTGTATAGATATATGTTCGTTACACTATGATAAAGCCATATGTTCTTATAGTATCCATATATTAGTCTATAGGTTCAACAATATATATATTTTTATTGTTATGGATCCATATGAAAGTTTATATGGTACACGATATATATCATTATGGTTAGTGTTATTGTTATGGATAGTCTATATGATGGTCTATAGTCTATAGTCTATTATGTGATGTATTATGGACAAAATGTCTTGACATAGACATGGTGGTTAGTCTAAGGGCTATGACAACTCTGGTCGTAATTTTATTCAATACAAATAAGTGTATGATTCCAATTCAATAACGACAATAAATTTGTTATGCATACAATAAAGGAATAAAGATTTGTTTAATGAGTTATCTCTATGTCACAATCAAATGTTGGAGAGTCAAGGAAATTTAATGTCCACTAACAAAAGAAAACATATTTGGAAAATTTGGGGTACATTACATATGGTATCAGAGATGAAGTTTACAATACTTGGACCTCAAGGAAAGGCCAAATTAATTTAATTCTTTTATTTCTGTTGAATAAAAACTAACAAATATGTTTACTATTACAAACAAAAAAATTGTTGGTTTGTTGTTATAATGTCAACACAGAATGAAGAAGAACTTAGACCTAAAGAGAATCCTAATAAGATACTTCCTAAAGAACTAGGGCATAACATTGAAGGAATTTCATCCACCGAGGTTTTAGAAACAATGAAGAACCTCATCATAGAATTACAAGTGTTTAAAGAAGATAATGAAAAGATGAAAAATGCACAGGAAGATCAGTTAGAAATAAATGAAATGCTTCTACGCAGTATAGTAACCAAGAGAATCCCAAAGAACAATGACAAAGAGGAAGAAGTAAAAAAAAGGTCCTCTAAAAAAATTGGTCATGAAACAGAAAATGAGAACTGTTCTTCGGAAGACACACACATGACAGGAAACAAACAACTACACGAAGAAAAATAAAACAAGTAGATCACCCAGAAGATGAATTAAAGAAATTAAAACCGTCCACCTTTGACAAAGAATCAAGGATGGGTGAAGAGGTTGAAGCATGGCTACTAGATATAAATAAATACTTCCATATTTACAATTACTCTAGTAATATGAAAGACAGAATGGCCATTTACAACATGAAGGGAAAAGTAGGTATCTGGTGGAAATACCTGAAATTGGCTAAGGGATTGAAAGAGAAACAAATGGAATGGTCAGATTTTAAGAAATATTTCAAGAAGCAATATTTGTCATAAAGTTATTAAAAAAGAAAAACTAAGGAATTCTACGAGCTAAGACTCGGAAAAATGACCATGGACGTTTTGATAAATAATTTTTTGGAACTATTGATATTTGTACCATACATCAAGGAAGACAAAGTAAAGATACAATGATTTTTAAGTTGTCTACCACAGTTGTACAAAGACAGAATTGAATTTGACAATACCAAGTCTTTAAATGAAGTGTTTAGAAAGGCTTGGATTTTCTATGATCACTACAAATAGAGGTATAAAATTCCCAAGGCATAGAAGGACAAGAAACATGATATAATGAATCAGCAAAAGAAAGGATTCCAATCGGCCCCTTTCCAGAATATGGCTAAAAGTTTCCAAAAGAAGGAATATCATTCCAACACCTAGACTTATCAAGGGGGAGGTAGACCAATTAACCTGGGTGTCAAGAAATTTGGGGAAAACCCCAAAGAACCATTGAAGTGTTGGGAGTGTGGAGAACCTCACTAGAAGAGAAATTGTCCACACTTAATTTCCATGGCAAGAAATTCAGTCCATAACCTGGAAGAAGCTTTGACAGTAGGATATATGGGTAGAAGCAGGAACATAATTAATCCATTTGTGGATGGAAGGAAATATTATCATGAATCCACTATCGTGAATCCACTATGAAGGTAAAATTCATGATAACCGCATTTCCATATTAATTGACTTAGGAGCTAGTATGTGTTATGTTACTCCTGGTTTAGTTGAATTACACAAGATCAAGAAATTAAATCATGCTAAGTCATGGATAGTACAGTTAGCAATAGTGACCAAGATAAAGGTAACATATTTTATTCCTTAATGTGAACTCAACATAGAGGGTCAAAGTACAAAGTTAGATATGAATATTTTACCTTTGGGATCTTACAATTGAATCATTGGAATGGAGTGGTTAGAGAAACATAAAGTAATTTTAAATTGTTATGAAAATTCACTTATTTGTATAGATAAAAACAACATAGTTAGGATGATACAAGGGATCACAAAACCAATTTCGGTTAGGCAGATATGAACCATGTAGTTTAAGAAATGTATGAACAAAGGTTGCCAAGTTTATGTTGTTAACATAAATAATCTGTTAGAAAAGGAAAACAAATCCAGTTTAGAGGAATTTGTAGTGCTACATGGGTTTAGATATGTATTTGTGGACAAAATACCAGAACTACCTCAATGCAGAGAGATAGATTTCTCCATCGATCTATTACCTAGACCCACCCTGATATCTAAGGAACCTTATAGAATGTGTCTAACCATATTAAAGGAATTGAAAATTCAGCTGCAAGAACTTCTAGATAAATAATATATCAGACCAAGCATCTCACCTTGGGGAGCACCAGTTCTCTTCATTAAAAATAAACATGGGACCTTGAGACTATGCATTGACTATCAACAACTAAATAAGATGATGATCAAGAATAAGTATCCTTTACCCAAAATTAATGACTTGTTTGACCAAGTTGGAGGAGCAAGGATCTTCTCTAAGTTAGATTCAAGGTCTGGTTATCACCAAGTCAGAATAAAATACGAAGATATAAATAAAACGACATTTAGAACATGTTACAAACACTATGAGTTTGTCGTAATTCTGTTTGGTCTTACCAATGCACCAACAACCTTTATGTGTTTGATGAATAGTCTATTCAGTCAATATATGGATAAATTTGTGTTGGTGTTTATCAATGATATTTTAGTTTAATAGAAAACAGAAGAAGAACATGAGGAACATATGAAAATAGTATTGCAGATCTTAAGGAAACACAAGTTGTATGCAAATTTTGATAAGTGTGACTTCTACCAAAGAAGGATACAATACCTAGGACACGTGATGTCCGAAGAGGGTATTGCAGTTGATCCATAAAATATGCAATTCATTATGGAATGGCTTATCCCTAAAGATGTAGCAGAGATCAGATCATTAATGGTAATTACTGTTTATTACCGAATATTTATCGAAGGATTTTCTAAGATCGTGTATCCAATTACATCCCCACAGAGAAAGGGAATAAGATCTACTTGGTCACAAAAGTGTCAAGACAACTTTGATAAATTAAAAGGACTGTTAACTACAACACCTATCCTGAGGGTAGTAGATCTCAATACAGATTTTACAGTTTGCGTGGATGAAAGAAAATAAGGCTTGGGAGGTGTCCTAACACAATATGGGCACGTCATTTGTTGCGAATCATGTAAACTGAAAGAACCTGAATAGAATTATGTTACACATGATTTGGAATTAGCAGTCGTAATTCATGCACTGAAAATGTGGCGACATTATTTAATGGGGATAAGTTTTATGCTACTAACTGACAACATTGGTGTAAAGTTTTTATTCAATCAACCAGATCTCAATGTAAGGCAAGCGAGATGGGTACCCTTTTTAAGTGAAATTGATTTCAAAGTATGACACATCAAAGGTAAAGAAAACAAAGTTGCATATGCTCTCAGCCGGAGGACTAATGGAATTTATGAGATAAGTGTTATAAAAGTAGAAAACGACATCGAACAAAGAATAAAATCTGCAAGCAGTAACGACGAAAAGTACATCAAAACAACGACACAATTGCAAGAAAATGCAGAAACAAATGAACAAAATAGATATGAGTTTAGATAAAAATTGATTGTTAAGGTTAAAAACTAGGTTGTATGTACCTAATTCTACTGATTTAAAACCAACAATTCTTGACAAATTGCACAAAAGGTCGTATTCTAGTCATCTAGGATACTATAAAATGATAACAACCTTAAGAAAATTGTATTATTGGCCTAACATGAAAAGTGAAATAGCTGAATATTTATCAAAATGCTTATATTGTCAACAGGTAAAGGCTGAACATCAACATCCATTCGTTTTGCTTATCAAGTGCGATATTATCTCATTGGACTTCATCACAGGTTTTCCTAAGACTCAAAAAAAAAATGACTCGATTATGGTAGTGATTGATAAACTTAGCAAATCTGCACATTTTATACCTATGAAATCTACTTATAAAGAAATTAATATTGCTAAAACTTTTATGAAATAAATATTTAGATTGCATGGAATTCCTAAGATGGTGATCTCCGATAGAGATGTCAAATTTATGTAAAATTTATGGAAGGAAGTGTTTGTAGGATTGGATACTAACCTGAATTTCAGCACAAACTACCATCCACAAACGGATTGGAAAACCAAACAAATGAATCAGATTGTGGAAGAAATGTTACAAATGTACGTGAGAATGAAACCAAATAAGTGGGAGGACTACCTACACTTAGTTTAATTTGCTTACAATAATGGCTATCAGACATCAACCAAGATGAGTCCCTTCGAATAATTATATGGAAGGAAATGAAAAACCCTAATTAGCTGGGATAATCTAGTTGATAGGCTTATGATGGGACTGGAAATGCTCCAGGAAATGGAGAAAATGGTAAAAAGGGTAGAAAATAATTTAAAGGAGGCCCAATACCGACAGAAAATCTACCCAAATTTAAAAAGGAGAGACTAGGAATTTCAAATTGTGGACCATGTATATCTGAAAGTCAAAGAAAGGAGGAGCTCTCTAAAGCTAGGAAATTGTTCAAAGTTGGTACCCAGGTTTTGTGGCCCTTTCGATATTTTAACTCGAATCGGACCCGTGGCGTATCAACTAGCACTTCCTGCAAACTCAAAAGTTCATAATGTTTTTCATGTTTCCTTATTAAAAATGTATAGTCATGATCCTACTCACATCAGTGATTGGAACATGGTGCAGGTGGAACCATAAGGAGAGTTCCAAGAATAACCTATGCGCATTCTGGACCGGAAAGAAACAGTACTCCGAAACAAAACCATCACCTAGGTAAAAGTGCAATGGAAGAATTTTAGCCTTTAGGAGGCCACTTGGGATTTGGAGGAAGATTTGTAGAAATTTTATCCAACCCTATTCTAAGAGAGGAATGAACACTAAGGACAATGTTTTACTTAATGGGGAGAGGATTTAATATCCTCAAATTTTAGAATATTAAATTCTAAGTGAGCTTTGAAATAAATTTTTGTTTTTAGAAAACTCGGATTTGGAAATTATTTGTCATTTATGGCAAATCCGAATTTGGAATTTGTATTGTTGTAATTAATTATTTGATGACTCTTGCGAAAATATTTGACTTTCCCAACTAACCTCTTTTATTTTAATAAATGTGAAAGACAAACTTTTAATAAATTAAATTATGGAAGACAAATGGAACAACCAGGTTAAAAATAGTTGACCATGACTCCATGAGTGGGGAACATGTTTGAGTTACCTCAAGGATGATTTTTACAAGTGGAAAATGTGGAATTTGACCACTAGAAACCCCTAAAAATCAAGGATTTTTAAAGATGGGAATTTCCCAAGGAGGGAAGGAAATACCTAGGGACAAGGATGCATATAAAAACAACATATGGTGGAGGCAGGATGCTTCTTAGTATGTTGGGGGGAAAGAAACTATGTGTTTTTATGAGCATTGTTAGTGTGAGGCAAAGGAATTTTTCATATGTGGATGGTGACTATAGCTAAGGAGGATCATTCAGTTTTCCCTTTTGGACTCATGGTCAGGCTAGGGGGTGAACATGGAAAGTGAACTTGGTTGTTCTATTCTATGGTTGGGTGGAACGTGGATGTTCCATTTGCATTCCAGCATCAATTTTCAGATATGTATCTTGTCTTTATTGCCTTTTCAATGTTATTCGTATGATTATTATTTGTTAGGAATATGATGGCTTATTATAGTTAAAGGATACCGAATATTTTCTTTATTTGAAATGTGATGGTGGTACATATATATTTAAATGTGTGTGTGTGTGTGTGTGCACGTGCGCATGCTCATACATACAGAAATAGAAGACTATTTTGTGTTCCTATTGGCCATTAAATATGGTTGTACATACATATTTAACTATATATATATGTGTGTGTGTGTGTGTGTGTGTGTGTGTGTTCTCATACATAAAGAAATGATAGAACTATTTGTTATGTTGGTATTGACAATTGGAATATATATATATATATATATATATATATATATATTGAATTTCCATTTAAATTTGTACATACACAAATACCACAACGAATAGATGGAACGAATAACAATCTGAATACATTCTTTATTATGACAAAAATATAGTGATGAACTCACAACATATTGTAAAATAAACCATTGTATTCAATCGATCATTGTTCAAAACATTATAGTTGGAGTACCATAATCCAAACTCCACAACCTCTTATATTATAAACAGAGCTCTAAGAAAGTGTACACATAATATGGATATAACCGAATCTAATGTGTGCAAGGACATGGAACTCGAATACCTTTCGAGTAATATGATTCCTTCATCCAATTTCTCCAACTTCCGCAACCTGCAAATGAAGTAAGAGGGGGGTTTAGTAAACTGTGCTAACATTTTAATTTTATGGAGATGAAACAATAAGAATAAGTTAAGGACAATACTTAGCTTGAGTTTGATGAACAACCATATCTCCTTTTTTTCTTGTGCGACAATCTGTCCACGATCCAGGAGGAGGAGTGGACCCAAAATTGACTCATGGGTACCCTCACAAAACAAAAAAGGGGCCCATCATTAATTTCATATATCCATGCATAGAACTTCACTTCTAAAAAGAGAGAGGTGATAGTAAACAACTAGCATTGAAATAGACTCTGCATATATTTAATAAAAAAGGAAGCACACATTAATATTTCTTCAAACCCTGTGTCGAGGATGAATAAACGGAAGGAGTTGACTATGGCAAAGTCAGTGTTTAAACAAGAGACTGCCATTTAATTCTGTTGAAATCACACAGTGGAATCTTGCTATTTGGGTAATGATCACACTGAGGGAAGTATTAAATTAATAGGTATTCATAAGAGGCGCATAAGATGAGACCTGTGCATATTCACAATAGATCATTAAAATCTAAACAACATTACAAAATGGTAAAATCCAAAATTCTGAGTGAATAGCAACACACAATAAGAACCAAAACCGTAGGTTAAACTCTAGCGATGCAAAAAATGAGCTCGAACCCTATGAATTTCGAATGAACAGTTGATTAAACAAGTTACCCTCTCATTTACTAGTGCAGAGTGGTGGACATAGGAAAGGCCTTTCGTAAATGACTTAAATTCATAATTGTAGATCAAGCGAAGGATGTTGCCAAGGTGGCCATGAGAAAATCCACCATTCTTCTCGGTAGAGAATTTATTTTACAACTAGAGGGTACAAGAAAATGTTTTTCAAATGAATAAAATCATGTTAATACTGCTATTTATATACACATAAGGTAAATATGAAACTTTCCCACAAAGTGTTAATATTTGCACAAAGCATAAACTACAAATTTCCCACAGAGGGTTAATACTACTATTTATATACATGGAAGGTAAATATGAAACCTTCCCACATAGTGTTAATATTTTCACAGAGCGTAAATTACGAATTTCCCACAGAGGGTAATACCACTATTTATATACACAGAAGGTAAATACGAAATTTTTCCACAGAGTGTTAATATTTCCATACATTTACACAGAGCGTAAATTATGAATTTCCCACAAAGGGATAATATTGATATATATATATATATATATATATAGAACATGCAAATATTCAAAAATTCCTACATATTTTTGACAACATACAAGTCTTAATAATAACAATCAGTGTAGCAAGTCTATGGATTTTTGGACGAGTTCGAGAGTATAGGAATAGCAGGGTTATAACGGTGAAGCGAGAAAGACGAGGGTTTAAATTTTGAAATGATTTTAGGCCATGGTCTAACTGGGAAAGGACCGTAATGAGTATAGGCTAGAAGACTAACAACCAACTGAGGGGAAAACACAATTTAACCCTCCAATCTTGAAACCTTAAACATAGTGGAACCCCAGAAGGAAAACACATACGGCGACATATTGTCATACTTTTTCCAACCATCAAACAAAGAAAATAAGTCTGTACATTGAACCTTTCATTTATCTACTTTGAACCTCTCAATTATTTTACATCGCACCTGACAGAGAAGACATTACAGAACACATCTCAAGGAAAACATGAGAGACAAGACGTTACTCACATTATGCATAGAAGACCTGGATGTGCGTGCCTCCTGCCATCATCAGGGTCGAGCTTACCAAGTTGTCGACCATATACAATGTAGAGAAAAATTTTAGTATACAAAGCAGAGGTCGATTTCACATATAGCACAGAGAAAAATTTCTTGTTACAGGATGAAAGGGGAAACTGGGAAGAACAACTTTCTACCTTGAGGGCCTCACTAGACAAGTAAATGCAGCGGGTACTCATGCTTACCTCTACGATGTGAGGTTGAGGAGATGGCGAGCCTTCATTGGGCATGTTTTCATAATTCTCATCTTGGAAGGTATGAGATAAGCTTCACCAATAATGAACTAGGCCATGAGTAAATGCCTATAGGACACGAACTGTCATCCACCTTAAACAATTTTTGAACCACTTAATTGTTGAGCTATGTTAATAGTCGAACCCTAGGATGAAAGGATGATGTTAATAGTCGGCTAGGGATTACCAATGTTATGAATAGGTTTATGTTCTTGGAGCTATAACAAATTAATACGTTGTGTATAGATATATGTTCATTACAATATGCTAAAGCCATACGTTGTTATGGTATCCATATAATAGTATATATGTTAAACAATATATATATATTGTTATGGTTAGTGTTAGTGTCATGGATCCATATGATAGTCTATATGGTAAACGATATATATCGTTATGGTTAGTGTTATTGTTATGAATAGTATATATGATGTTCCATAGTATATAGTCTATTATGCGTTGTATTATGGATAGCATGTCTTGACATATACATGGTGGTTATTCTAAGGGCTATGACAACCCTAGTCACAATTTTCTTCAATACAAATAAGTGTATGATTCCAATACAATAATGATGATAAATTTTCTATGCATATAATAAAGGAATAAATATATGCTTAATGGTTTATCTTTGTGTCACACTCAAATGTTGGAGAGTCAAGGAACTTTAATGTCCCCTAACAATTTTTTTTTTATTTGGGAAATTTGGGGTACATTACACTAGCATTCAAAGTAGGCTGATCAAACAGGTACTTCAAACCATTATGGTCTTTCCTCAACTCAAACCGCTTTCCCATGAGGTGGTGCCTCCACTTATTCGAAGAGTGGATTATGGCTTCCAACTCCAAATCATGAGTGGAATAGAGCCTTTAATGCTCTTTCAATTTTCCGGACTTGAAACATATCAGAAATCCTTTCTGACTAAGGACTCCTTCTAGTCGTTCTTTTCATGCATCTTTGCAAACCATAAAATCTTCATTCAGATATGTGATCTTCAAAATTTGAGCACTGGTTAACAACTGCTTCAATTGCTAGAACCTCTTTTCACATTCTTTTTTCCATTGAAACTTCATCCCCTTCCTTTGCAAGGAAGTGATGGGGTGAGCTATTCTTGAAAACCCTGCAATTAATCTTTTGTAGTAGCCAACAAGACCCATCAAGGATATGAATTTTGTCACATTTTTAGGTGTTCTCAACCCTTTAATAGAATCAATATTTTCAGGGTCCATTGCTATCCCTTCTTCAAATATGATATGCCCCAAATAGTGAATTTTGTTTTGATAAAATGAGCACTTTCTCAATTTTGCATACAATGGATGCTCTCTTAGATCTTGGAACATCATCCTCAAACAATGCTCATGCTCTTCTTCTCACTTGGAATATACAAGGATTTCATCCAAAAAGACAATGACAAGCTTGTCTAAATATTCTCGGAAAACGCCATTCATTAGGCACATGAAAACCATTGGCGCATTTGATAACCCAAATGGCACCATTGTGAACTCATAATGACCATACCTTGTCCTTAAGGCAGTCTTGCTGATGTCTTCCTCTTTAATCCTTACCTGATGGTATCCCGACCTGAGATCTATCTTTTAAAATATCGTTGCATCCTTCAACTAATTGAAGAGATCATCAATCCTTGGTAGAGGATACTTGTTCTTTATAGTGACTTTTTTCAATTCTCTAAAATCAATTCACAAACTAAATGTCCCATCTTACTTCTTCACAAATAAGACTGGGGAACCCAAAGGTGACACTCTTGGGCATATATGACCCTTCCACATAAGCTCTTCAAGATGCATTTGCAGTTCCTTCAGTTCTGGTGTACTCATTCTGTAAGTATTTTTTGATATTGGAGTTGCTTGAGGCCTTAAATTTATAGAGAAATCAATATCTCTTTGGAGGTAGTCCTTGTACCTCCTTGAACACGTCTTCAAAATCTTCCAGGACTCCATGATCCTCCAGATTTGGCACCTTATCCTTAGATGCTTCCTCCATATGGGCTGCAAATATTTGACATCCCTTCATGTAATACTTCTTTAGTTTCACTGTTGATATTTCCTAGATAGCAATTGCCCTGGGAATTCCTTCGACTGATCTCTGATTCCCTTCCTCATCCAAGCAAGTGAATGCCTTATTGTGAAATTCTAATAGGGCATGGTGTTGGTCTAACCAATACATACCAATTAGGAAATCATATGATCCCAAAGGCAATATGTTCAGATCTGCCTTGGTACTCAATCCATTCATGCCCATTGGACATGATTTAACCAACTCAACAACTTTTCCCTTGGCTCCTCTAACGAGCTACACCAACCAATATTTTCCATGCTTGCTTCTTGGTAATTGAAATATTTCCACTACCTTAGGATATATATAGCTATGACTAAACCATGTTTCAATTAAAATAATAAATGAATGGTTATTGATCATACCTTCAACTTCAATCATGTGTGATTGAAACTCAACTTTCTTATTGTCGAGAGCTAAATAGATTCTTGGTACTCTTCTACCCATGTCCTCCACTATTTCTTCTTGTGGAACATTATGAAACACTCTCACCTTGTCCTTTCTGTGAGGGAAATATCTATACTTATGATCTTCTTTACATCCCCAACATTACATAGGTGTCTTCCTTGGCATTTTCCCACCTACTTCATCCATTGTGGGATCTCTCAAAACTAGCTGTCCTTGAGGACTATTTCTGAAAAATTGTGGCTTGTTCCCCTTCTACCTCTGCTCCCTCTTAAACTTCCTCTTGTCTTCCCAAGATTTTTGGAAAGTAGAATTTCCCTTTCTTTTTATCATATAAGCATGTTTATCTCCTTATAGTTTCTTCCAAAGTCTTCGAATCACCATGATGGATTTTATCACTGATTAAATATGGAAGCCCACTCAGATATCTATGGATCTTGACTGCCTCATCCTTAATGAAAGGGACATACTTCAACATCTCTAGAAATCTCCTCTCATATTCATCTATAGTCATGCTGCCCACTTTAAGTTCAAAGATCTCTTTCATCTTCTTGTTATAGTATCTCTTTGCTAAGTACTTATTTTCAAATTGTTTCTTGAATTCCTTCCAAGTCACATTTTTCTCCTTGAGGTGTTGTACTTGCATGAATTGATCCCACCATATGGATGCCTTTCATTTAATTTGGTAGATGGTAATTCTTCCCTCTACGTGAGAGGAATATTTTTGCAATTTGAATTATTTCATCATGCCTAGCAGCCATGTCTCAACATCTTTGTCCTTCTTGTGCTCTCCATCAAAAGTAGGAGGTTTGATCTTATTCATTTCTCCCTTCAGCTCATCCACCTCATATATCCTATGATTTTCGGTAGGAGATGGACTTGAAATGTTGTGTGGCCTCCTTTTGGAATGCCTTTGGGAGTGTTGGTAATGTGGGGTACCACTTCTTCCTATTCGTTCCTCTTCAAGGGTCCTGTTACTTCCTGATTTACTGGATCCATTTTCCTTATCCAATTCATTTCAATTATTTCTAGGCTCCACATCAACTTCATATTGAAGTCTCCCTATTGCTCCTTGGCTCTCACAAGCCTTTTTTTATCTGCTTGGTGAATTTGGACATCTTTTTGCAAGTTCTTAATGATTTTCAACATGCTCACTTATGTATCTATTTCTTCTCCATGCCCATTGGAGTTTGTTCCTTCAATTCCAAAATGGACATCCATTCCTCTAACTTCATCCTTCGGAGTGTAAGCATCCTATCCTTCCTCCATTTATCTTCACAATGGAACAATTCAGTTCGATTATGTCAATTGTTTACTCTGCAAAATGTGCAGTAAACCAAATTTGTGTCAAGCTATTAGACTTAATAATTCTCCAGAATAAAGTAAACAATATGATTCAACAAAACAATTTCAGACAATATTTTCTGCGGGTCTTTGGTTGATAGAGAATACCCACAGCAGCTCTATCTGTGAGCCCTATTCTATTCTACAATTCACCTTCGGGTGCTAGCCCCTTTTTCTTCCCCTTTTTCTTCCTTTATCCCTTAATTTGCATGTGACCAAGTGCTAATGGTTGGGATCTTATCCAAAGACTTGAAACTTCGAGGCTCCGAGCTTCGAAGATTTCCCTTTCCGCACATCACAAACATCACAGAACCTTGGAACGAGAAATTTCACGGAGTATGGTGGATCTACGGTCCACATTCTTTATTAAGATCTACGGTGGATAGGAGCATTGGGACTCCAACATTTGGTGGTTTCCAAAGGTTAAAGACCCAAGACCCTAGTGGTATTTAACAGAGTTTGTTTCTCTTGGAAGTAAGGGATTAGGTTAAAAGCTCCAAACCCTAGAGATATCTAACAAGAGTGGCAATCTACCCCTTATGGACCATCAAAGACTTACTTCAAATGACATGATTTTCCTTGAATAACATTAAATTAAATTGTAATGAATCAACCTACATTCACAGATGACAAGTAATAATAATTGTTCCAATGTGACAACTAAATTATGATATCTGCTGTATGAAATTATTGTACACACTAATCCATATAAATATAAAATCTTGTACACCTTAATCGATATAAGGTCTCTTCATTATTATTTTTGTTTTAACATGGAGACCAAACGAAACAGCCGACGAAAGATGGTGAAATGAGCGCCAGACACATCCATTCATATATCATATGCGTACATATTTCTCGAATATGTAGAAGATACAACGTCTCAGATTTCAGATACGGCAGAAATGCAAAGCCATAACATACTAGCATTTGCGCGTCGAATATGAGGCTTTTTTGTTGCGCGCCTTTGCTGTGATTTTTGTAGGGGTCGGCCTCGCCTTTACTTCCTTTTCTGTTTATCTATTATCATATTCCATTTTGGCGGGCTATATCCATCTCTCTCTGGATCCTCGTATAACCATTTTCTAGTAGCCTATGTACGGAGATTTTTCAAAGGGTTTATTTATAGATTTCCTGGTGTCCCGGGTGGATGATGTTGGAGCTTGTTTGGAGGTAGAAAATACAGCAGAATACAGACACTGCCGAATATGATTGTCATAAATTGATGTTGTACGTCATGGTATTCCGTGAATTTGTTGATTGATTTTGAAAACGGAGATGATCGAATGTTTTGTTGATTTATTTTTGGAAATAAATATGATTGAAAGTTTTGGATTATTTTTTTTAATGGATGAAACAACGGAAAAACATATAAAAAATAAACTATACAGTCGAGAGTTTATAATTTTGTATAATTTAAATAAAAAGTTTTTATTAATTTTATAATTTTCAATTTTTAGAGTTGTAAAAATGTTATAATTTAATTTGATTTATTATTGTTATTCAACTAAAATCATTTTAATCATTGTTACATGATTTTGGGTTGTTAATTTCAGATTTAACATCTCATTTGAGTACCATAGAAGGATTTTTAGGTCTCTATCCTTTGAGGCCATTGTTCATTGTTGAACTTATCTCAAGTTGAATTTTAATCTTTTACCCAAAAGAATAATAAAAGTTAATATTTATTTTGATTAAATTTTGTAATAATATTTTGTAAAAATTTATTTTAATTTCCAAAATAGTAAATAATGAGAAAGTTTAACAACAAAGTTAAGCATAATTTAATTGATGTTTAATTAATTATAATTAAGATAAATTAATGTTAAATAATTTTAATAATATAAATATTGTTATTATTATTACTTTTATATTTCGAAATTATTTATTTATTTTTATTAAATTTTAAATATATTTAATTTTTTAATTAAATTCAAAAAATCAAATAAAAAATTATATAAAAAAAATATAGTTTTATCATTTTAGAGTTATCTATTTGGAAGATACTCTTAACACAAAGAAAGGTAAGTTGCATACTAGTTAGTCCTTGCCTTTGTTTAAGTTAAGTAGTTAAATTTACTAGTTTGAACTATTTAGATTTATTTGTTCCAATTCTTTCGCAAGAGGGAGGAGATAGTGACCTCTAAGAATGGAATCATTAAACCTGCCATAATTATGAGTGATGAATGTAAAATGAAGAATTATATGTTCTCATTAGAAAAATAATCTAAATAAGTTTTTTCATTTTTTATCTAAATAAAGTGTCTTATGAGCTAAGGTTGATGGGAAAGGATACCAATAGAGAGTGGCAAAAATGTACAATAAAATAATACTAGTCAAATTAGAAGAAAGTCCAATAGAGAAGAAAAATAACTTGGGAGATCCAAGGAAGAAGATGGCTAAGCTTAGAATATAAGGTGTGAGAAAAGAACATGGAAAGATCCCAAAGAAGAATGGGGGCAACAAGGACTCTCACATTTTCATCATAGAGGAAGTGGAAACAACGAAATACTTTATGTTTCATTGTAAAGCATATAGCCACATCAAGAAGTGGTCGGTGCTAGAGGGGATCCATTAGAGGTTGGACAACAATATGTGATTATATGAAGTTGGAGGTGGTGGTAATAGAAATAATGATCTCGATTGAAACCTCGCTAAAATATCTAGTAAACTTTGTAATAAGCATTTAATTGTTTTATTGGAAAAGTTGAGAAATTGTCTAACATTCATTTGAAAGTTGAAGTGAACCATTGTGATGGTTAACATTCCAAGGAATCTCTTTTAAAATGAAGGATTTGGTGAAGAAGGACATCAAATGGGAGATGCAAAAAGAATTTGGAAACCTTGGAGAGTAGTAGTTGAGATGAGAGCTCAAATAGAGGTCACACTATGGAGTCAAGAAGCTTGTCCATGAAGAGAAAAAGTGTTTATGTGTCATGGACATTTGTAATATTTTTTTTCTAGTGAGTAACAATGCATAATATTTTTGAGCATGCATGACTCATCCCTTGTAATGAATTTCTACAGAATAATACTATGTGAATGAGTCTCACTATGTTGATGTTTCACTTTGGAAAATTTATCTCCATTTCAAATTACAATTCCATTGTTTGAATCGATTAAATGTGGAGTTATTTAAATTAATGAGATATGTAAAACAATTTGTTGTATTCAATCATTTATCTGACCGAATTGCTAGCTTCCATAATTATTTGATTGGGGTCACTCGCGAGGGTTTTTGAGGACGTCTATGCATCTCCATATCCCATTAACTAGGATACCTCGGACTTTTAATTTGATGTATGGGTAGTGCGTGTAGCTTGAATGCCCATGTGTAACGACCCTTAATTATTAAGATGATTAATTTAATAAATAATCCTAAAAAAATTAGCTAAACTATAATTATTTATTAAATAACCTTCACTAATTATTTGTTATTAATTAGTTATTCTTGATTATGATTAATTTAAGTATAATTAACTCTTTAATCAATATGGTTAATGATTAATTTGATTATTAATTAATTAATTAATTAATTAAGTATTAAACAAGGGGTGGATAATAAAATATAATGTTTAAATTGGGTTACGTATCCCACAAGGGATAACATATCCAATACGTTAGGATAAACAATGAATGAATGGATAAGGGTATTAATGGCGGGGGGATAAGGTGTAATAAAGAGTTAGGTGGGAGTTAATGTAGGGGGCGGTGAAGGAGGAATAAGGAGAGAGAAAGGAGTTGAGAGGGATTATTCATTTTACGAGGGGGAAGAAAGGATTTTGGGGAGAGCTGGGAGTATGGGACAGAGTGAATTTACAGTGGAATTTACAGTGCACCGGGGGGCTGCGGAGGTTTTGGGCTCAGAGGGCTAGGATATCCATTGATATCCTAGGGCTAGGCGCTACTAGTCGGCAGGGAGGTTGGTTTTGGGGTGTCCTAAAGAGAAGCATCGGGTTCAAGATAAGGAAGCAAGCGACAACATCAGGTTCAGGTTAGAGTTACGAATTATTTTGAAGTAAATTGTTATTAAATTTTATTACTATGAAAAATTAGATTTTAAATGTGCTAGGTGTAGTAATTATTAAATTTTACGGTGATGTTCTAATTTAATGGTTGTTATAATTAAGTTAGAGCCATTACACCATGCATGTTCGATTTTGGAAATCACCCACTACATTTCTTTAGTTTTGATGTGATAGAAAGAGACCTCATAAACATTTATTCATGGGCTAATGAGTTGTTGTTTTAAAGCATAAGGAACAACTCTTTACTGGTAGCTTCTCCCAATAAAACCACTTTTACAACCACTACTTTTGAGTTGTTTATTAATTACCTATAGCCATAGGTTATACAAGCTTGTTTACAATGATATTACTTACAACCACTTATTTAAGAGTATTTAAGGATGGGTGGGTTAGAAATTTATGTTGAAAAAAATGATTTTGCTTGATTCATTGGTCATATGTCATATGAATAGTGCATATAAATGGTGGGGTTAGCTAAAGTGTTGGACTTATATTTTGTACAAGAAAAATTTATAAAAAAACAAATATAAACAAATTAATAAAAAAATATCAACAAATTTATAATCGATTACTTGTTAGATGGATTTAGGCTATTATATTTTACGGGTGAAATATAAAAAAAATAAAAATTAAGATAATATGTTAGGGTATGCAAATATTTTTTATTATTTGAATATATCATATTTTTCTTGTTACAACCTTCTTTTACACCCTAGGGACTCATGGAGGACCCGTTGATGCTTAATTAATGATGCACACTCTTATGCTTTAGATTTCAATCACTTTTTAGGATATTCACACCCTAACTTCTTGATAGAGTGCGATCGATTGCTAGTTGAATCACTGACATTCTGCAACCAGTTGCCAGATGCACTATTAACCACGCTTGACCACCTGTGTATCCTTTTATATTTGGTAAGTTTCGAGTAGATAAATGATAGGTGAGTTGTTTCTCTCGTGACATGATCTTGGGAGCTCTCAATCTAGTCGAGGTTCACTAAGTTCTATAGATACAGAAGAATCCCCCAGACTCCTCAACCACTTGTGCGTAGATCTGATGACCCCAACACCACAAGTGTTGTGATTTCTTTCTATGTGGCCAAATACCACGCCTATCACAGTTTTATAATGACACTACACCTCCTGAGCTTCGTAACACGTCCAAAGTAACCTCTTGGCACTCATGTAACATTCTAAGGTTCAAAATTAGTTCCTCCAGACACAATTTCCACCTAAAAATTTGGGTCCAATGACCACTTATCCAACCCATCTAGGTTCGACGTTAAAATCTTGGCTCTGAACTCAACTTTTGTCTACTTTGACAACAATTCTTTCAAAAAAATTTCTTCATTTTCCACTAACATGGCCCATCTAGGCTCAGTGTTGAAAACCTTGGCTTTGATACCAATTTGTAACATCCCCAACCACCAATAGGCCGGGCATTGCCACTACTTAGATTCTTTACTTAGCTATGATACCAACATGTAACATCCCCAACCACCAACTGGCCAGGTAATTCTACCCCTGCAGCTCTGTTGCACTACCCTGATCTGTGAGAGATGAAGCCTTAAACTACTGGGCTATGCCACACAGAGATACTTGTAGAAAAACATACACATCCATATGAACATAGAATGTTTAATCTACATACACACACACACACACACACACACACACACATATATATATATCACATATTAATGCGAAAGTAACAATAATCCTACACATGGAGAATATACAACAAACACATGCAATACTCATCAATTAAAGCATAAGTACCATTACACATCATGTAAATGAACATAAAAGTAGTTCTTATATTTTCAACTGGATTAACACCACCAACTGCGTGTAGACCTTCCACAAACCTCCCAACCTTAGACCACACTATTCATCACTCTCATCAGTGGGTCACCCTCGAGCTGGGACAAAGCTCCACCTAGGGTAACGGAATCTTAGACTAGGTTGAAGTTACAGGAAACTGCACAGTGAAACTGGAAGGATTCTCTCCAAGAGCCTTCTTATGCCCACTACTCATGAAATCTCATTCCCCACATGCCTGTAAAACCCCAGGAGTATACACCGTCACTGTCACATACTCCATCGGGTGCTTCAGTTCCCTTGCCTTGGGCTTCAACAATAGGTCGGACCAGAATTCTCATAGCTCCATAGCTGGTGTTGGACTCTCTATAGGATAAAACCACTTCCCAAAAAACTATCTCACCTGGAGAGATCTTCTCACAGGCCTGACAACCTGACTCTTCAACCACGGGCCTGAAAACCCACTTCTTCAACCATTTTCAACTCAATTTTAGCAAGGTGAGGATAATACCAACATCAACAACATTCGATTAATTCATGGGTGACAACAACAACAAGAAAATTGGGCATGGACGTCCAAAAATGATAGAAGTCCACACTAAGACACAACATGACTCAAACATTTACAGGGTGCTCGAAATTCACAGGAGACACGGCTCAGTCCACGGGTTTTCCACTGGGTTCAGGGTGTGTGATAAGGAATCAACGTGGAGGTCGATCATCCCATTTTACGATTCATACTATGGATGGAAGAATGGACAGATCCCCAACATGATTGCACTCACGATTTATTGGTTCCAGAGATCCGTGATGGATTCCCTCGGTTCACAGTTAGACAGTGGATGGAGAATCACAAGTGAGCCCCCTAATAATGTTGGCTTTCGCAGCTATAAATGCATGCACCCAGGTTGAAACCTGTCTTCCTGGAGCCGCATGCACTCCACTTCTTCAACCATTTTCAACTTAATTCTAGCAAGGTGAGGATAATACCAACATCAACAACATTCGATTAATTCACGGGTGACAGTAACAACAAGAAAATTGGGCATGGACGTCCAAAAATGATAGCAGTCCACACTAAGACACAACATGACTCAAACATTTAAAGGGTGCTCATAATTCATAGGAGACATGGCTCAGTCTACGGGTTTTCCACTGGGTTCAGGGTGTGTGATAAGGAATCAACGTGTAGGTCGATCATCCTAGTTTTGGGTTCATACTATGGATGGAAGAATGGACAGATCTCCAACACAATTTGACTCATGAGTTACTAGTTCCAAAGAATTGTGATGGATACCCTCGGCTCACAGTTAGACAGTGTATGGAGNAGAGCCGCATGCACTCCACTTAGCATACGTTCTTTTTCTAGGAACTTAGGACAACACTTGGTCAATTGACCACCTTATCCTTTTAGGAAATAATAATAAATTATTATCCCCTTTAGAGGTAATCCCCCTAGCTTAGCCCCAAGGTCAAAACACTTAACCTCCTACCCTACCCAACTTTGTGGAAGCTTAGTCACCCATCACTGTTTCTTCATGGTCGGTATACACACAATGATGTTTATATTTTATAAATGATTTTTCATAATTACATATACAAAATAGGCTCTCTGGCCTAATCATCACATAAGCCTCCTATATTATCATAACACTCATCTCACCAGCATACAAAACATGTTTACAATTAATAAATAAAACTGGGGCATGTCCTTGGGGTATCATAGTAGCCTTGTCAACAATAGAAGTTGAATACATGGAAAACACTCATGGAAGTAAAGAAGAAATATGAATGCAAAGGATGTGTTCTGCAATTGAGTTTGAGAAGAGATATATGAAGATAAGTTGCGACAATCAAAGTGCAATACTTCTAGCAAAGAGCCCAACTTATCATTCTAAGACTAATCACATTGATGTATAGTACCATTTCTTTGGAGACATGGTGGAAAGCAAGGCATGTTGGAAAAAAAACCAGACTCTTTAACCAAGTCTGTGAGTGCTATGAAGTTCTATTGGTGTAGAGAGGCAATGAGAATTTTTTCCCTGGGCCTATGAATGAGAGTTGAAAGTCTCCCAGTTTTATCAAATAAGACAACAACTGGGAGAATGTTTGTTTATTATATTCTTTGTAGTGAAAGTCCAGTTGAGGTGGATCGAATGACAATGTTAGTCGAGGTGGATCCACAACAATTCGAAGGTCGAGGTTGTTTGACCTAGTAAATTTGAAGTTGAAGGTCAAGGTGCTTCGACGTGGTAAATACACGACAACAAGTCAAAGAGGTCAACCGACAAGAGGTCGACAGGAAGGCGTGTAGCTTTTGACTGGAGACCGAATGAAGAATGAATGGTATTCGATGGGTAATCTGACATGTGATGCAGGAGCATCGCCAACTCAGCAAGTATGGAGCCAGCGCATGTGTATTTAAACACATGACATATAAGCTTGATAACTTTTTGAATTTTCATTAAAGATGAAGCGCCATATCCTTCAAGGAGACATTTATGAAGGAGCGCCTATTGTATTATATCAGACCTTGAGCCTTACGCTCTTGTCTGAATTAGATAGGAGGCACTTATTAGATTTAATGCAGGTAGATAGATGTTTAAGTCTAGATTAGATAGTTTTAGAGTCTGAGAGGGAAAGCGGATATAAACACCCTCACTTGTACATTGTAAAATAATTCAGAATCATTCATTCAGGAGCAAGAGGAGAGAGCAAGCAGAGAATTTGTGAAAAACACTGATGTACAGATGTTTTTGAATTAATAGAAGAGAGTCTTTGATTCAATTTCATGGTTGGTGTTGTTTCTCTGTGTATGTTGTTTATGTGCTCATGAATGTTTGTTTTCTGGTCATGCATTTGTTTTGAATATGTTGTGCTTAAGGTTTCAGAGGTTTAACTGAAGTCTAAGAGAGGAGATAATAAGTTTCAATTGTTTCTCTGTTTGAGCCAGGAGATTCCTGCATAGAGTGCAGTTGAACTCATCCGCATACAGTGCGTTGATAAGGCTCTACAATTAAACCCTTATTCTCATTCACCCAGGAGTTGGTTTGGGTTGGTAGAGTCGTGCAAGATAAGTGCAGGCTGAACTTGAAGTCTCAATGGCTAGTCTTAGCAAAGGAAGGTATAGACTACTGTTTCCAGAAGTGCACAGAGTCTGAGAGACTCAACACTTTGAGAGTTTTTGAAGGTTGAGCACGAGAAGTGTGCGTAAGGTCTCTGAGAGAGTCAGAATTGACAAGCTCAAGAGGGAAAGTGCCAGTGTAGGTCCTGGAAACAAATCCCCAGGAGGAACACTTAGTCCTTCTCACGGAATCCTCAGGGAGGAGAAATCGACGGTCAGGATTCACCGAGGGAATTAGTGAAATCTCGTTAGCCGTCAGATCTCGGGAAGTTACGCAGGGTTTAAGCCCCAGCGAGAAGAGGAGGAGTCATCGAGATATTGGTGACATCGGGGTTTCATAAGGTAAGAGAATTGAGACCTTGAAAGTCTCAACATCCCGAGAGAGGATCCTAGCCATTGATCTCGGCAGGACACGTGTCAGGGAGACAGGCACCATCGGAGTTTTGTCCATCGGGATATCGGGGTTTCCGAGGACATAGAACACTCGCATATTGAAATCGCGATTCGCGATTTCCCGACGGGAGTCCTGGACTGTCCATCGGAGGGACACGTGGCGAAAGATCCCGAGGAGTCGGGATTCGGCATTTTCGGGGTTTCCGCATGCAAAGAAAACGCTGCAGCAGAAATCGCAATCTCGCGATATCTGATAACCCGACAAGGAGGGGTGACGTGAAGGAGGGCACCCGCACTTGTATCAGAGATTGGGGATCGGGGATTCCAGGAGTGCGGGGTCTTCACATTACAAACTCATGAACTCTGAAATCCCGATAAGGGGGAAGGACATGGTCACGTGGGTTGACAGGTCGCATGAGGAAGGAGCAGCCGGAGGGGCTAGCGCCATAGATAAAGCGCCATCGGGAACTGGGGTTCGGAGATTTGGGGAGGTAGTAAAACATGACATCACTTATGTTGTTTTCCCGATAGGGAAATCCCCGACAGGAGTGAGGAGGTATCGGTATTGAGACCCATCGGGTTTCAGGAACTTGTGAGAGCCGAATCCGTGAGCGTAGAAATCGCGATCACACGAAATCCGATTTCTCGATAAGACTGCAGGGAGATCGATAAGAGATCCTGTGGGTAACAAAAGGTCCCGATACGGGATCTGAAGGGCATTGTATCTCTTCGGGCCAGAGAAGAAGAAGGCCCTACTGGGAGTGGGCGTGCCCTGGGTGGCGCGTTTGCATCAAGTGGTATCAGAGCGAGAAAATCTCTCTGTTTTCTGTAACAGAGGAGAAGAAGAAATTTTCACCATGCCGCCGAGAAGAGGTAGACAATCACCCAATCCAGAGGGGGAAAGGGAATTGTCCAGGGAAAGAGAAATGTCCAGAGAAAGAAGTAGCCAAGGACAGAATGTAGAGATGGAGAGGGAATTACGAAATCTTCATGCCAGAATGGAAGATATGGAAGAAGCGCGGAGACGCACAGCCAATACTGGAGATCTAAGTGACTCCGAAAGCGAAGCTGAAGCTGTACCACAAGAAGAGGTCGCAACAGAGGATGCATCAACTGCGCGATTGATAAAAGCTATCGCCAGGATGAGTTCCAAGACCAAAATGGATATTGCATCTTACGAAGGAAGCCTGGATGCAGAAGAGTTGCTGGACTAGATCAGAGCTCTTGATACCTACTTCGACTATGAAGATATCGAATAGGATAAAAAGGTAAGGCATGTTGTCACAAAATTGAAGGGACATGCAGCATTATGGTGGGACGAGCTTCAGGGAGACAGGCGTTCCAAAGGAAAACAAAAGATTAAAAGCTGGGATCGAATGATTGCTAAGATGAAGGCAAAATTCATCCCCGGAGATCACCAGATCACACTGTTCAGGTGAATGCATTACCTAAGACAGAAGTTGATGACGGTGAAGGAGTAAATGGAAGAGTTTTACAAGCTCAACATTAGAGCAGGTCATCGGGAGAGCGATGATGAGAAGGTAGCCAGATACCTGAATGGTCTAATATACGACATTCAAGATGAATTAAGCATGGCAACTATTAGAACGGTTGAAGATGCTTACCAAATGGCTCTGAAAGCCGAGGAGAAGCTTAGCTGTAAGCAAGAACAGTGAGGGTGAGGCCGAAGTCAGCCCAGAGGCAAGGCAGTTTTCCAAGAGAAATATCAGAAACCCAAGGAGGAATGGAAGAAACCTCAAGGTAAGATTGAGAGAGGTGGAACCTCACAACGAGGATAGCAATATGCTGAGCCGCGGAGATAGCATACAGAGCAGGGTGGCAGTTATGCTGATGCCAACACTTTTCCTCGTACCAGAGGTAGGGGAAGAGGCAGAGGAGGAGTCATCACATGTTTTACATGTGGGAAGGATGGACATAAAGCCGTTGATTGTCCAGACAGGAAAATGGACAGAGGAGAATCTCACATCGCTGAGGTGCAGAGGCGTGATGTTGAGAATGAAGACACCAAAGCAGGAAGGTCGCTGAGGGTGCATAAAGTTCTTCTAACACCTGAGAAAGAGGTGGAGGACACAGCTCATAGAACCAAGCTGTTCAGGACCACGTTCAAGACCAAGGGCTGGAAATGCAAGGTCATTGTGGACAGCGGAAGCACCGACAATCTCGTTTCAACTGAGATGGTGGAGAAATTAGAGTTGGATACGACTGATCACCCGAGTCCATACAAAGTATCATGGCTGCAAAAGGGACATCAGGTGAGTGTCACTAAACAATGTTTAGTTCAATTTAAAATAGGTGAATATAAGGATAAGGTCCTATGTGATGT
>SNQJ01S0012703.1:59171-98272 GCA_010110895.2 Picea sitchensis
ATGAGTTTAATCATATAAATTTTTAAAAATATGTATTAATAAGAAAGTGTTTTTTCATATGTTTTTATCTCTATAAATTATAATAAAACTTCTAATTTTTATAATATTATTATTAATTAAAATGTTAACTATTACTATTATATTTATAATTTTTTTTTAAAATATTACATAATCTAATTATGTTATCACAAAATATTTTCTTGACACTTTTTGCATTTGTAAATAGTAGATTGGTTAATACTAAGATTATATTTCAATAATTAATAATAAGTGCTATTGAAAAATGAGATTTATCATAACATTTGATGTCAATGTGTTAAGATCACCTTAAAAATGTAATATAATCATATAAGCTTGAGGGTTCATTATAGTTAAGATTAGTAGGTATATGGTGTTATTAAAATAAAGTTCATTATGTTACTCATTAATTAAGGTTTATTAGTAATGGTTTAGTGTTAGGTTCGTTGTGATTTTTTTAATCTCTATCACTAAGCTCATTACTTTGGTTTTTTTGGTTATCTTGATCATTATATAACCATAAATAGTTTAGCTTCTTCATTTTTTTTTTATCAAGATAACAAAAAAAATAATTGGTGATCATATACAGAGTTCTATAGAAGCAATGCAAAAATAATTATAATTAAAGAGAAGTATACACAATCCCCTTGCATACATTCACTAGTATCACACCGTGGAAATTTATGAGTAAAAAGGATATGTCAAAATTTAGAGTTAGGGTTCCCTTGATTATGTGAAAGTCAATGTGTCTCATTATCAACTCTCCACTCAAATGCATGGTATTGGGTTATGCCACATCCATGTTTCTCATGGTGGTTAATGATTTCACACTCTCATAATCATTTTCATGAAATTTGATGTGTTTTTCCTATAGTTATATTAATATGTTCACACTCATCCATTCAATGTGATTAAGAATTCTTCATTTTGGTGGGCTCTAGATTTATTCTTCTTGATTCTCATATTATTATTTTATTGTCAATTTCAATTTTCCCATTTAGTCATGCTCAAAAATGTAGAATCTAAGTTAGACAATGCCTAAACTTTTAGGCAGTCTAACTCTTTTAAGTTTTTTTTTTTTTTCAGGAATATTTGTCGGAAATCTCGCTAAAAATTGTTGAATTTGTAGATTGGAGTGTTTATTTTTGTAAGATCAGAGTGTCCTAGAGGTTTTTTTTAGAAAGATGAATCTATTTCTACATTCATAAATGCAATTTAAACAACAACAAATTTTGATTTCCTATAGATTTATATGGCCCGATTCCGACAAAAAAGACAAAAACTTAGGCTAAACTTCAGGCATATTTTCCAGAAATCACGCAATAAATTGTTGAATCTGTAATGCCCATATACTACTGAACATCATTAAGATTTATAAATGTTTTATTTGGTAAATTGAAACAATAACTTCTTAGCATAATAGTGATTCTCATAACAACAACTTCAATAACTTAGATTTATCAATAAATATTGATTTCATGACAGAAAGAAATAAATACATAACATAACAAAGTACCTGGTTCTGATGCTAATTGTTGTTGTTTTCCTGCCTACTGCTACACAGATCAACCTTGCCACAAACAAGCAAATAACTGCCCAAAACTATTGTCCTCCCTGCCAACTAGGAAAGCTACCTAGCTCCAGGATATCTACGGATATCCTGGCCCTCCGTGCCCAAAACCTCCAGCAACTCAGTGCCTCCAGGATAAAATCTCAACCAGGAACTCTACTCCTTGCTCACAGCAAGCCAACAGTCCACAAAATACAACAGTGCACAGAAAATCGTTGCTCACAACAAAACACAACTGTCGAGTGGCTCTCTGCTCACGGCAAAACACAACCATCCAGAGGCTCTCTGCTCACGGCAAAGCACAACCGTCCAGAGGCTCTCTGCTCACGGACAAACACAATAGTTCTCCCCAATACAGCTAGCTCAACATTTACAGTCCACAACATCCATTCCCCCCCGTCGAATGGTGTGCACATCCCCCTCTTCCCGTCCCTTATTCCTCCCTGCCGACTCACACATTTACTTCACAACCACCCCCATCCTCTGTTCTTCATCCCTTCATTAATATTTTTATCATCTTGGGATTTCTGAGCTCCTCGCCCTGCATACGCCACCCTCTACTACATACGCAATTCCTATTATATCATTTCTTTTTTTTTGATCTCTTAAATTTATGTCACAGGTCATTAAATGTGATCTTCAGTTAGATTATTATTACTTAGTTAATCCTCAATTATTCCTTTAATGAAATCTTACTTAATAATCTTTAATCATTTATTCAATTAGGGTCGTTACAGAATCTATAGATTGGAGTGGTTATTTCTATATAATCGCAGTGCCCTAGAGGTTTTTTAGCAGGATGAATCCATTTCTATATTCATAAATGTAATTTAAACAAAAAAAAATGTGATTTGGTGAAGATTTATATTCCCAGATTCCGGGAAAAAAAGGCTGCAAGAAATTGTTGAATGCAAATTGGAGTGGTTATTTTTGTATAATCAGAGTAGTCTAGAGGTTTTTCACCAAACTGAATCCATTTCTACATTCAAAAATGCAATCTAAAAAAAAATATATGATTTAGTCAAGATTTATATCACCATATTTCCAAAAAAAAAAAAATATCGAACAATTAAATAACATTATAATTTTCAAGTAAAATAACTTGACTTAACTTATTAGCTAATTAAAAACACCTTCTTTTAACATATCAAATTTTAATGATAATATATATATCTAACATAACTCAAACTATACTTGCCATAGTTAACAACCATATCCAAACTTCTAATGAATATTCTTGTTCCATATGAACACAATATAATAATAATAATATTTAAGGTCATGGTCAAGCCAGCACACCAAATTGGTGTATGTGACCCCCTTGTTTGTGGGACAAGGGACCCTCCTCCGCCTAGCGATTAAAGTCTACGAAGGTATACATACCCTACCCCCCTCTGGATTTGAACCTGTGGCCTCTTAAGAGGAAACACATGTTCTTAACCATTAGGCCCACTCAGGCTATATATTCATGTTCCATATGAACACAAAAAAACCGGGAAAATGCTTACTTTGAGGTTTCCTTTCCCAGCTTCAAGATTATGCAAACTATTTTAATGTCCTAAAAATCTAGGATTATCCAATGGTCAGAATCGTATGCTCACTTGACACAACTTCCTTTGCTTCTCTTACGCCAAACTGAGATGCACTTTCCTATCTGAACTTCTCATTTCACTCCAATTTTCTATCCACAAAAACATTTCCAAAGGTTAGATTGGAATGTTTGACAACTATAATCCAATTTATTTTTTAAGGAAGGAATTTGTTTTTCCCTTAGGCCATTTCTAATTGTTTTTATTTAGTTAAAAGTTAGTTTTTCTTAGAAGTAAGAGATTAGATTAAAGACTCAACAACTCATAAATACCTAGAGGCATTTAATAGGAGCTAAAATCTATTTTCTTTTATGGACCACCTGTTATTGCACATGGTATGGTTTTTTTAAATAAGAGTAATGAGTGAACTTACATTCACAATGACACCCAATAATAATTGTTCCACACCTGTTTGACAAGTAAATTATCATATATATTCCTACACTAATCGAGATAAGATCTCTTCATATTATTTTTGTTTTAACTTGGGGAACAAAATAAACAACAAACTAAATATGGTGAAATGATCTCCAGACACATTTCAGTGTTTTATGTTCTACAAATATAAAAGATATATATTTAAATACAAAAAGTTATAAGAAAATTAGTTACTATATCTTGTATACACTGATTTAAAACTGCTTTTGTTTAGTTAAGAGTTTGTTTTTCTTGAAAGTAAGGGATTAAAAGAGTTTGTTTTTCTTGGAAGTAAGGGATTACGTTAAAAGCCCAAAACCCTAGAGATATCTAACAAGACTGGCAATCTACTCCTTATAAACCATTAAAAACTTACTTCAAATAACATGATTTTCCTTAAATAACAGTAAATTATAATGAGTCAACCTACATTCACAAATGACAAGTAATAATAACTGTGGCAGTCTGACAACTAAATTATGATATCTGCTTTATGACATTATTGTACACACTAATCCATATAAATATAAAATCTTGTACACCGTAATCGATATAAGATCTCTTCATTATTATTTTTGTTTTAACATGGAGACCAAACGAAACAGCCGACGAAAGATGGTGAAATGATCCCCAGACACATTCATTCATATATCATATGCATACGTAGAGCCTCGTTCACACGAAAAGCTGTTCATCCGATATTTCTTGAATAGGTAGAAGATACAACGTCTCAGATTTCAGATATGGCAGACATGCAAAGCCATAACATACTAGCATTGGCGAGACGAATATAGGCTTTTTTTTTGTTGCGCGCATTTGCTGCCATTTTTGTGGGGCTCGGCCTCGCCTTTACTTCCTTTTCTGTTTATCTATTATCATATTCCATTTTGGCGGGCTATATCCATCTCTCTCTGGATCCTCCTATAATCATTTTCTAGTAGCCTATGTACGGAGATTTTTCAAAGGGTTTATTTATAGATTTCCTGGTGTCCCGGGTGGATGATATTGGAACTTGTTTGGAGGTAGAAAATATAACAGAATACAGACACTGCCGAATATGATTGACATAAGTTGATGTTGTACGTCATGTCATTCCGTGAATTTGTTGATTGATTTTGAAAACGGATATGATCGAATGTTTTGTTGATTTATTTTTGGAAACAAATATGATTGAAAGCTTTGGATTTTTTTTTTAATGGATGAAACAACGGAAAAACATATAAAAAATAAACTATACAGCCGGGAGTTTATAATTTTATATAATTTAAATAAAAAGTTTTTATTAATTTTATAATTTTCAGAGTTGTAAAAATGTTATAATTTAATTTGAGTTATTATTGTTATTCAACTAAAATCATTTAAATCACTGTTACATGATTTTGGGTTGTTAATTTCAGATTTAACATCTCATTTGAGGACCATAGAAGGATTTTTAGGTCTCTATCCTTTGTGGCCATTGTTCATTGTTGAACTTATCTCAAGTTAAAATTTAACCTTATATCCAAAAGAATAATAAAACTTAATATTTATTTTGATTAAATTTTGAAAAAACTTATTTTAATTTCCAAAATAGTAAATAATGAGAAAGTTTAACAACAAAGTTAAGCATAATTTAATTGATTATAATTAAGATAAATTAATGTTAATAAATTTTATTAGTATAAATATTATTATCATTATAACTTTTATATTTTGAAATTATTTATTTATTTTTATTAAATTATAAATATATTAAATTCTTTAATTAAATTCAAAAAATTAAATAAAAAAATATATAGAAAAAATTTAGTTTTATCATTTTAGAGTTATGTATTTGGAAGATACTTTTAACACAAAGAAAGGTAAGTTGCATATTAGTTAGTCCTTGCCTTTGCTTAAGTTAAGTAGTTAAATTTACTAGTTTGAACTATTTAGATTTATTCGTTCCAATTCTTTGGCAAGAGGGAGGAGATAGTGACATCTAAGAATAAAATCATTAAACCTACCATAATTATGAGTGATGAATGTAAAATGAGGAATTATATATTCTCATTAGAAAAATAATATAAATAAGTTTTTTCATTTTTTATCTAAATAAAGTGTCTTATGAGCTAAGGTTGATGGGAAAGGATGCCAATAGAGAGTGGCAAAAATGGACAATAAAATAATACTAGTCAAATTAGAAGAAAGTCCAATAGAGAAGAGAAATAACTTGGGAGATCCAAGGAAGAAGATGGCTAAGCTTAGGATATAAGGTGTGAGAAAAGAACATGGAAAGATCCCAAAGAAGAATGGGGGCAGCAAGGACTCTCGCATTTTCATTATAGAGGAAGTGGAAACAACGAAATACTTTATGTTTCAATGTAAAGCATATAGCCACATCAAGAAGTGGTCGGTGCTAGAGGGAATCCATTAGAGGTTGGACAACAATATGTGATTATATGAAGTTGGAGGTGGTAGTAATAGAAATAATGATCTCGATTGAAACCTCACTAAAATATCTAGTAAACTTTGTAATAACCATTTAATTATTTTATTGGAAAAGTTGAGAAAATGTCTAACATTAATTTGAAAGTTGAAGTGAACCATTGTGATGGTTAAACTTCCAATGCATCTCTTTTAAAATGAAGGATTTGGTGAAGAAGGACATCAAATGGGAGATGCAAAAAGAATTTGGAAACCTTGGAGAGTAGTAGTTGAGATGAGAGTTGAAATAGAGGTCACACTATCTAGTCAAGAAGCTTGTCCATGAAGAGAAAAAGTGTTTATGTGTCATGGCCATTTGTAATATTTTTTTCTAGTGAGTAACAATGCATAATATTTTTTAGCATACATAACTTATTCCTTATAATGAATTTCTAAAGAATAATCTATGTGAATGAGTGTCGCTATGTTAATGTTTCACTTTGGAAAATTTATCTCCATTTCAAATTACAATCCGATTGTTTCAATCAATTAAATGTGGAGTTATTTAAATTAATAAGATATATAAAACAATTTGTTGTATTCAATCATTTATCTGACCGAATTGCTAGCTTCCATAATTATTTGATTGGGTTGCTAGATTCCATAATTATTTGATTGGGGTCACTCGCGAGGGTTTTTGAGGACGTCTATGCATCTCCATATCCCATCAACTAGGCTACCTCAAACTTTCAATTTGATGTATGGGTAGTGCGTGCAGCTTGAACGCCCATGCATGTTCGATTTTGGAAATCACCCACAACATTTCTTTAATTTTAATGTGATAAAAAGAGACCTCATAAACATTTATTCATGGACTAATGAGTTGTTTTTTTAAAGCATAAGGAACAACTCTTGAGTGATAGCGTCTCCCAATAAAATCACTTTTACAACCACTACTTTTGAGTTGTTTATTAATTACCTATAGCCATACATTATGCAAGCTTGTTTACAATAATATTACTTACAACCACTTATTTAAGAGTATTTAAAGATGGGCGAGTTAGAAATTTCTGTTGAAAAAAATGATTTTACTCGATTCATTGGTCATATGAATAGTGTATAGAAATGGTGATGTTAGCTAAAGTGTTGGACTTATATTTTGTAAAAACAAAGTTTATAAAAAACAAATATGAATAAATTAATAAAAAAAATATAAACAAATTTATAATTGATTTGATTTAGGTTATTATATTTTAGGGGTGAAATATATATAAAAAAAAAAAATAGGATAATATTTTAGGGTATGAAAATATTTTATATTATTTGAATATATTATATTTTTCTTGTTACAACCTTCTTTTACACCTTAGGGACTCATGGAGGACTTGTTGATGCTTAATTAACGATGCACACTCTTATGCCCTAGATTTCAATCACATTTTAGGATATTCACACCTTAATTTCTTGATAGAGTGCGATCAATTGCTAGTTGAATCACTGACATCTCGTAACCAGTTGCTAGATGCACTATTGACCACTCTTGACCACCTATGTATCCTTTTATATTTGGTGAGTTTTGAGTAGATAAATGATAGGTGAGTTGTTTCTCTCGTGATATGATCTTGGGAGATCTCAATCTAGTTGAGGTTCACTAAGTTCTACAGATACAGAAGAATCCCCTAGACTCCTCCATCCTCCTCCACCAATCTATATAAATAAGGAATTCCATGAAAAAATGGAGGAATCATTTACAAGTACATGTTGCCCAAAAATTAGAGGAGCACTTCTACATAGATTAGCCTTCATATAAAGTCATCCTTGCTTGTGTAAGGGCTAAGGAGGAGCTAAAGAAATAGCTAAAGGAACACTTCTTTCATGACTCAAGGTATTCTTTCATGATTGATTTAGTATTCTCCATTCATTAATATAAGTCAATATGTTTTTCTGCTTCCAATGCCTATGTATTCAAAAATTGATGCTTTCTTATGATAGATCTAATCTTTCCTGGAGTAGATTAGGCTAGATGTAGTTTGGATTTCCATTCCTTAAATGTTGAAGAGGATTGAGAATGGTCTATATTTTATGTATTGTATCTTTGTGTGAAAGTAGTGGGTTGCAAGAGTTGCAACTAGATATTTGTAGCTCCACCAGCTACGAACATGCAAGGACAACCTTTACAAACAAGGTATGCCTTTGTTTCACTATCTCATTGTTTGTTTTGGATCAAGGGCATATCCAAGGGATATTTTGCTTATGCATGCATGAGAATTATACATAATATTTCCATATCTCAAAACATTATTATTATTTTTGGGTATAAGAAGCCAAACCATATATCGAATAACGAGTTGTATTCACTTATTTTCAAGTGGAAAAATAAGAAATTTGGAATAATATGAACCCCTATTTTCAAATGTGCCACACAAATTTGGAATCATATTCACCTATTTTGAAGTGGAAGGGAATTTGTTTTATCTATCACTAAGTGTGGAATTGATTGATTTTCATAGCCTATGTTTCAATGTTTAAATTATTTATTTTGTTGATTTAAATTTGGTGATTCCCTAATATTACAAGCCAAGAATCACACATGAGTTGTGTTTCTTTTTATTTTTCTAGTCAATACATATTAGATAGACCAAAGTAACAATAAACCTACACATGCAACATATACAACATAAACAGGCAATACTCATCAATTACAACATAAGTACCATTACACAGTATGTAAATGAACATAAAAGTGGTAGTTATCTTTTCAATTGGAGTAACGCCACCAACTACGTGCAAACCTTCCACAAACCTCCCAGACTTAGACCACAGTTCTCATCAATCTAAGCAGTGGGTCACCCCCGAGCTGGGACTAAGCTCCACCCAGGACAAGGGAATCGTAGATGAGGCTGAGGTTACAGGGAACTGCATAGTGAAACTGAAAGTATTCTCTCGAGGAGCCTTCTTACGCCCACTATTCACTAACTCTCATTCCCAATATGAATGTCCCACACCAAGAGTATACACCTTCATTGTCACACATTCCATATGGTGCTTCACCTCCCTTGCCTTGGGCTTCAACAATAGTCGAACAAGAATTCTTAGAGCTCCGTAGCTGGTGCTATATTCTCTCTAGGAGAAAACCACTTCCCATCAAACTCTTTCACCTGGAGAGAGATTCTCATAGAACTAACAACCTGCCTCTTCAACCATGGGCCTGAAAAATTGCTTATTCAAACGGTTTCAACTCAATTCCCACAAGGTGAGGATAATAGCAACATCAACAACATTTAATTAATTCATCGGTGACAACAACAAAAGGAAAATTGGACGTGAAGATCCAAAAATGGTAGCAGTCCACACTAAGACACAACATGACTCAAACATTTATAGAGTGCTCGAAATTCATAGGAGACATGGCTCAGTCCACGGGTTTGCCACTAGTTTCAGGGTGTGTGACAAGGAAACAACGCAGAGGTCAATCATCCTAGTTTTGTGTTCAGACTACGGATGGAATAATGGATAGACCCCCAACACGATTTGACTCACATTTTACTGGTTACAGAGATATGTGATGGATGCCCCCGGTTCATAGTTAGACAGCGGATGGAGAATCGCAAGAGAACCCCCTAACATTGCTGGATTTCCCAGCTATAAATGTATTCTCCCAGGTTGACACCTGTCATCCTGGAGCCGCATGCACTCCACTTAGCATACGTTCCTTTTCCAAGAACTTAGGACAACACTTGGTCAATTGACCACATTAGCCTTTTTGGAAATAATAATAAATTATTATCCCCTTTAGAGGTAAGCCCCCTATCTTAGCCCCTAGGCCAAAAAACTTAGCCTCCTCCCTTACCCAACCTTGTGGAAGATTAGTACCCCATCACTCTTTCTTCATGTTTGGTCTACACGCAACGATGTTTATATTTTATTAATGATTTTGCATAATTACATATACAAAATAGGCTCCTAGCCTTAGCATCCTAGGCTCTCTGGTCTAATCATCACAACCTCCTAGATTATTATAACACTTGGCTCACCAACCTACAAAACATGTTTACAATTCATAAATAAAACTGGGGCACATCCTTGGGGTATTACAATCCCCTCCCCTTATTTTTGCACTGTCCTCAGTGCAACTCTTTACACAACCTCCACAATATTTCCAAAATCTTGTTGATGTTGTGGAGGGTATTATATCCGCATAACATCCTAATGATCCCATGTCACGCCCTCAGAACCGTACCAGGTCCAATGGACCTTTACAAGACCTATGGCTCGATTCGAGAGTTGTTTTGTCTTCCGATCCAATATGCACGCCAGATGCACTTGGAACATGCCTTCTTTCTCTACCTAAATCAACTTCCAATCAATAACATGATTAGCATCGGGTATATATTTCTTAAGCAATGAAACATGAAACAAATTATGTAAAGTCATGGATGAAGGTAATGAAAGCATATATGTAATGTATATATATGTATATATAGACAATTCTAATAACATTATAATCTGTATACAAGATACACAACATACAATAAATACATAATTGACACTTATCTTTTAATTGAGAAGACCTTCCACATAAACATGTTCTATACCAAGGTACCAAACCTCAACAACACTCCAACCAATGGTCTCTCCTTCCCCACATTCCTGTCCCACCCTAGGAGTGTACACCTTCATTGTCACACAGTCCATTGACTGCTACACCTCCCTTTCCTTGGGCCTTATCAATGAGCGGGCTCAGGAAGTCTCGAAGCATCATGGTTCTCGTAGTTCCAACTGCCCTCAAAGGTCTCCAGGTACCCTCCAGGCCTCATACCGGGGAACCTATCCCCACAATTCTCCCTCCAGGGCTCCATCCTTCTCCAAGGCAACCCAAGGAGAAGTGTACACACACTCAGATCCACCAAGGATCCACAGGGTAATATCTGTTGTCTCCAATCAACATCTTCCCCAAGCTACTCTTTTTATTCAACATTCCAACTTTAATCAACATCATCTCATTTGCATCACCCACAAGCATTTATCATGAAAAAACATAAAAGAATTCATTTTAGGAACTCCAACTAGTTCAGAAAGGAATTCAACTTTTTCCCCAAAACATGAAATTCTATTTCATAATTCATCTTGGTTGTTGCCATATTATGAATGCATCCATCCTTGTGGTTTTCCACAGGAACCAAACTGTATATCATTTTTCTTTTAATGTTTCAGCTTGGATACATCCAACACATTGTCAGTACTTTTTGTACATCATATTCAATTGCAATATGTACAAAATCTTATGTAGTGATCTTAAAATTTAGTGCACCTAGCAATTCAATCACAATTACCCAACAACTTAATAAACTAGAATGACTTGTCATTCTATGCATATACATGTTCACAATAATATATGTAAGTTCATTACTTCTTTTTTTGAACAAGAAAATTTCCTGTAGTCAATCCTCATATGACTACTTGACTTGCAACTTTCCTATTGCAATGTCTAACACTTGTTGATGTGTCCTCATATTCATGAGTTCACAACATTTCAGTTGTTAGTAACAATTATTTCCATGCAATAATATATATGCATGTATTTACAAAAATCATTCAAGTATTTCTTTTAATATACACTTTTTATCAGTTACTATGCATGAGTGCAATTCTCAATGTATACTTATTTAGTGCACCTTGCATTGAGTTACAGATTGCTCTTCATCTCAGTCATGTATCTCACCATCCATAAGTTGGAATTCTGGCCAATGTGTTGACACATTCTCCACACACTTCCTATTGTCTTCCCAATTAATTGGATGTCTTCCTTTTCGATCTGGACACTACACCAAGAATATAATTATGTGGTGTTCATTAGTTAAAAAAAAAAAGGTTGTAGTACAAGTTTTATTTAAAGGTAGGAAGATTTTAGTACCTGTGTGACTCATAACATTTCCATATCCATACCTTTCCATATCCAACCATGTCCTAGTCTCATACATGACTAGCTTACTGGAATTCATTCCTATAATAAGTTATTATCCTTTAGTTCTTTGGTTATCACCCCATAACCAAATTAACATGACATTCTACTATGCCAGTCTGTGCATTCAGAAGCTAAAAAGATTTGAATTAATACATTCCTCCAGCCTTTACCACATCCATTGGTATGAATTCAATAATATAATCATGTGATTTTATAAAATAACTCTGGTTGAGGAAATTCTTACCTAAATTTCCTTTCATCAATTATGCAAAAAGAGTAATAAAAAATCATACATGCATGACTACCATTAATAAAATTTTTACTACCTAAATTTATGATGGCAGTAGAAGATTTCATGATTATTTTATCAAACTTATAACCAAACCTTCAACTCTATGTTTCTTCCCTCCTTATGAAAAAACATCACCAAAAACACTTGCAAACATGCAAGCATCCTTTCCTCTAGCTGACCCAACAAGTCGTAACATACTTGCTACCACAGAAAATTGCAGCAACTTCTTTCTCATGTGCTACTTTTCCTTGTTGATCCTAGAAGTCTTCAATTCTTCCTGGATTCTTAATTCTTCTTATGCTCTCATTGTAGTCATTGTACATGAATATTTCTTCCCTAAGCACTTTCCACGAAGTTCCCCCACCTCAACGGGGTCTATTGACCTCCTGGTCAAAGGATCTTTCAATATTTTGAGTCGAATTGACTCTTCAGGCACATGATTGAAACCAAAACAATTATACAGAGGCACCCTTTTCTCCTTTAGGCACAGGTCATGTCAGACCTATGGGCTATTCGTGCGCGCTTCCAAAACTCCAAGTTTCAGGTGCTAGCCCCTTTTCATTATCCCAGTCCTTCATATGGACCTATGCTATGACCTCGTCGAAAACTGTGATTGCGGGTGTGGGAAAGAGTGGTTTTAGGCCAACCCACTTTTTGCCCCACAATTCACCTCTAGCTGCCATCCATCACTTTGTTAAAACCGTGGTATAAATTGCAGCTCGCTCTCAGATTTTTAACATTCGAGCAAGTTGTGGCCCCACAATCCATCTCATTCTTCGATATCCAATATCTTGGAGATGATCCACGATCAACGAATGCTATATATCTCCCCTTTTCTACCTTCTTTCCTCCTTCCACATGTGATCCCAGATCTACACGACCTGTTTACATGTAGCTCCCTTCCAAATCAATGGCTACAGTTGATTCCGACTCTTCGGCCTTGGGGAGTTTCAACTCTCAACTATCTTCTTTTCCCCGTATGACAATATTCCAGAGTGGAAGATACAATGACACCTGTCCTCAACAATCAGACAGTTCTGATGAACTCCAGGTCTCTGGCCTTTGGAATTTCTCACATCTCCACATACACAAATATCTAGAGTGAATTTCCCGAGAGTGAAATATCTTTTGTTGCATGTCTTCTCGAAATCAATGGTCTCGATTCTCTTCGGGACTTTGTCTCTTTCCGACCAAGACCAGATCAATTGTCCTTTGACCTCCTCCTCGATCAACAATCAATATATCCTTCGGGACTTTGACACCTTCACCCTCTGTTTTCCTCCGGAATGCTCCGTACCCAGAGTTCCATATCTGGCACCACACATCCACTTTCATATCAGTGGTTGTCCATCGGAGTGAATCTCCATCCTCCACGTGTCTCCTCGTAAATCAACGATCCATGTTCCTTTCTTCGAATCAACGACCCTTAAACATCCCGAAACAGAACTTCACAAAAACCTCGGAGCATGATTCTCCAAAGTTCACGATCTAGTGACATCGGTCCAACCCAGATCAACGACTCGTAGTTGTTTCGGCTCTTCGGGCTTCAATGATTTCAAATCTCAAACTAAACTCTTGAAGAAATTCCTTTGTTCTGTTGGACATTGATCAAACAGCCTAGGCACAACCGATCTGACAGTTGTTGTCTCTCCTCCTCCTGAGATTTTAATTTCTTTCGCCTTGGAAGACTTTTTTAGTCTTCAAAGGCTTTGACCTTTGACCTTTCTCCTGCGAGTCCATCTCTTGGATCTCATCTTCTCTCCCGTAAGTGTAATCTCTTATGATCTTTAGGGCTTATAATGAGTCTGTCTCCCACACACTCCTTGTGTTATCTCTTCTGATATTTTCAAATTACTGAGTCTCCTAAGGGTCTCGACCCTTCTATTTCCTTTCAAAGGAAAAATTTGTTCCCTCCTGGTAACCTTCTACTCAAAGCACACCTTGTTGAGCATTTTCTATAGAGTGTTCAATAGCTCTGTGTGTATCATCCTCTGATACTCTTCTCCCCGAACTCGACAAAGAGTTCTCTTTGTGCACACTTGCATTCGCTCAATGTCAGCCCGACAGAGCCCTACAAAGTTCTTAGTGACTCTATCTCTCTCTGAACTCAACACATATTTCTTCCTGTGCACGCCTTGCACTTTTGTTGATGAAGGTTCAATGATATCTCTCCTAATATTCTCTAAGGTTAGCTTACCTTTGTCAACACACTCCTTGTAGAAAATGTGCACTCATTGCACTCGAAAACTCAAAGAAGAGAAACAATTGAAACTTATTTAATAGTTCACAAGTTTACAGATTCAAACCATGAACAACATATAAAAACATAGTAATCAACACAAATACATAAACACACTATATGTAGGAAAAAATTATTTTCTATTACCTCTGTGAGTGTCTCCTAAACGCTCTGTGAAAATTCGATTTGTTTCTGACACTCACTGAACTCTACAAACACAACATGCAGTCAACCAAAATTTATTAGGCCATCTTTTCTTAACAAATCCCACAACATTCATAAACCAATCTGATTTAAGAAATCGTTTAGATTTCATTTTGTTTTTGATCTCTTATCTGCTTTGTAATCATTTTTGGGCACTAGCCCCTTTCTCTCAGTCCCCAATCCATGTGATAATGGGCGATGACTAAGCGCTACATCACTAGGTGCTTACTCGGGACCTTCTAACCCTGCTCATATGGGATGCCACGTGACAGAATACTAGTGGTTGATATGTGGCCTATTCAAATGGGTGACACGTGTCACATTCCAAATGGAATTTAAATCTTCTATGTGTTTGGAACCCACTTATACGTGTCCACAGCAATCCAAGTGACATCATCATGACTCACTAATTTGACTCTTCGGGAGATTTCTCCCTTCACTACTGCATTTGACCTTTTAACATTAGATTGATCCAATGGTAGAGACCTCATCCCCAGATCTACGGTGTAGATCCACTTTTGGGCTTTGGAGGTTTGTGCATCAGCACGTCTCTCTTCTCCCAATCGTCGAACTCTGAAATTACGATTTGCCATGAGATCTAATGGCTCACAACCACTTGTGCATAGATCTGATGACCCCAACACCACAAGTGTTGTGATTTCTTTCTATGTGGCCAAATACCATGCGTATCGTAGTTTTATAATGCCACTACACCTCCTGAGCTTCATAACATGTCCAAAGTAACCTTTTGGCACTCATGGAACATTCAAAGGTTCTAAATTAGTTCCTCCAGACACAATTTCCACCTAAAACTTTGGGTCCAATGACCACTTATCTAGCCCATCCAGGTTCGGCATTAAAACCTTGGCTCTGAACTCGAATTTTGTCTACTTTGACAACAATTCTTTTGAAACTTTTTCTTCATTTTCCACTAACATGGCCCATCTAGGCTCAGTGTTGAAAACCTTTGCTTTGATACGAATTTGTAACATCCACAACCACCAAAAGGATGGGCAATGCCACTACTTAGATGCTTTACTTAGCTCTGATACCAACATGTAACATCCCCAACCACCAACTAGCCAGGTAATTCTACCCCTGCAGCTCTGTTGCACTACTCTGATCTATGAAAACTGAAGCCATAAACTACTGGGCTATGACACACAGAGATACTTGTAGAAAAACATACACATCCATATGAACATAGAATGTCTATTCTACATATACATATATCATATATTAATGCAAAAGTAACAATAATCCTACACATGGAGAATATACAACAAACACATGCAATACTCATCAATTAAAACATAAGTACCATTACACATCATGTAAATGAACATAAAAGCAGTTCTTATCTTTTCAACTGGAGTAACACCACCAACTGCATGTAGATCTTCCACGAACCTCCCAGCCTTAGACCACACTATTCATCACTCTCAGTAGTGGGTCACCCCCGAGCTGGGACTAAGCTCCACCTAGGGTAAGGGAATCTTAGACTAGGCTGAGGTTACAGGAAACTGCACAGTGCAACTGGGAGGATTCTCTCCAAGAGCCTTCTTATGCCCACTACTCATGGACATTCATTCCCCACATGCATGTCCCACCCTAGGAGGATACACCTTCACTGTCACATACTCCATCGGGTGCTTCACTTCCCTTGCCTTTTGCTTCAACAATAGGCTGGACCAGAATTCTTAGAGCTCTATATCTAGTGTTGGACTCTCTCTAGGATAAAACCACTTCCCAACAAACTCTCTCATCTGGAGAGATCTTCTCACAGGCTTGATAACCTGACTCTTCAACCACGGGCCTTAAAACCCGCTTCTTCAACCAGTTTCAACTCAATTCTAGCAAGGTGAGGATAATACCAACATCAACAACATTCGATTATTCCATGGGTCATAGAAACAAAAAAAAAATTGGGCATGGACATCCAAAAATGATATCAATCCACACTAAGACACAACATGATTCAAACATTTACAAGCTGCTCGAAATTCATAGGAGACATGACTCAGTCCACGGGTTTGCCACTGGGTTCAGGGTGTGTCATAAGGAATCAACGTGGAGGTTGATCATCCTTGTTTCAGGTTCATACTGTGGATGGAAGAATGGATAGACCCCCAACACAATTTGAGTCATGAGTTACTAGTTCCAGACATCCGTGATGGATTCCCTCAGTTCATAGTTAGATAGTGGATGGAGAATCACAAGTGAACCCCCTAACAGTGTTGGCTTTCCCAGCTATAAGTGCATGTACCCAGGTTGAAACCTATCTTCCTGGAGCCACATGCACTCCACTTAGCATACGTTCCTTTTCCAGGAACTTAGGACAACACTTGGTCAATCGACCACCTTATCCTTTTAGGAAATAATAATAAATTATTATCCCCTTTAGAGGTAAGCCCCCTATCTTAACGCCTAGGTCAAAACACTTAGCCTCCTACCCTACCCAACTTTGTGGAATCTTAGTCACCCATCACTCTTTCTTCATGGTCGGTATACATGTAATGATGTTTATATTTTATTAATGATTTTGCATAATTACATATACAAAATAGGCTCTTGGCATTAACATCATAGGCTCTCTGGCCTAATCATCACATAAGCCTCCTAGAATATTATAACACTCATCTCACCAGCATACAAAACATGTTTACAATAAATAAATAAAACTGGGGCATGTCCTTGGGGTATCACAGTAGCCTTGTCAACAACAGAAGTTGAATACATGGCAAACACTCATGGATGTAAAGAAGAAATATGGATGCAAAGGATGTGTTCTGCAACTGAGTTTGAGAAGAGATATATGAAGATAAGTTGTGACAGTCAAAGTGCAATATTTCTAGAAAAGAACCCAACTTATCATTCTAAGACTAATCACATTGATGTATAGTACCATTTCTTCGGAGACATGGTGGAAAGAAATGCACGTTGGAAAAAAAACAAGACTCTTTGACCAAGTCTGTGAGTGCTGTGAAGTTCTATTGGTGTAGAAAGGAAATGGGCATTTTTTTCCCTGGGTCTATCAACGAGAGTTCAAAGTCTCCCAGTTTCAACAAATAAGGCAACAAGTGGGAGAATGTTTGTTTATTATATTCTTTGTAGTGAAAATCTAGCTAAGGGGGATCGAATGACAATGGAGGTCGACGTGGATCCACAACAATTCGAAGGTCGAGGTTGTTTGACCCGGAAAATTCAAAGTCGAAGGTCAAGGTGATTCAACATGGTAAATACATTGACAACAAGTCGAAGAGGTCAACCGACAAGAGGTCGACAGGAAAGCGTGTAGCTTCCGACTGGAGATCGAATGAAGAACATATGGTATTCAACGGGTAATATGACGTGGTAGTCGACTGTAACAAAATCTTGAGATTTGTGGGATCTGTATCCAATGATATGCATAGATCTGTAACTATTTTTGGCCACCTTTTCTTTAGGTTTTTTCCTATTGTAAAGCCTATAAATAAGGCGTGTTGTAATACTTTAAAATATAATCAAAGAATGAATAATATTTAGATGAAATCATAGAGGTTTTTGGTCATGTAGATATAAGATGAGTTGGATATTGGCTACAGGGTTGTTCTTGTGTAAGAAAGAGGCTATGATGTCAATTGTGTCTTAGTTGGGGACCAATATTAGACATGTAATATTTTATTCTTAATGAATAAGACAACAAGAGAGAAGAATGCTCAAGGAATGATGGTTTTATCAGTTTGGTTTTATAAGGTAAAATCTTTGTGTACTATGTATTTGTTGTGTCATTTATTTCCTTGATTAAATATTTCTTTCTCTCTTCTGCTAGGTTTAGTGTACTAGAAGTGTTCCACATTTACTAGCACACTCACCTTTTAGGCTTGGGCGTAGGCATACCCTTCTCTGCCATATAATCCCTCGGAAGATCCATATTTCCTTCCTAGGATTTCTTGCACAATAAGAGTTTCAAATACATCATTTACTCTTGTCAAGGTGTCCCTATGACTTTCTCCACCGAAAGTTTCCCTTCTGTCCATGTTACCACAACACAGCATTCCTTATGGAGATCATGACTTATCACAAAGTTCAACAATATCCCTCTTTCATGCTTTCTTATTTGATATCCTCAATCTATCCTCCCTAAACATATCTCTTCATCTCACCTCTCTTCACATGCATACAGAAATTTGTGATATATTTTCATTAAATTTTCATTCAAAAACCTTCCCAAATATGTTACCCACATATTTTCAAATTCACAATTTCATTTCANTTCATCTCACCTCTCTTCACATGCATACAGAAATTTGTGATATATTTTCATTAAATTTTCATTCAAAAACCTTCCCAAATATGTTACCCACATATTTTCAAATTCACAATTTCATTTCATTTTCATATCTATTCCATATTGGAATTAGAGTTCACAAGCATGATATTTCCTTCTCATACTAGTTTTTCTCTTTCATAATTAGTAGGCATTGGTCTTCCCTATTGACTTACAATACCACCATATCTAATACCTCTCTCCCTACAATTAATTCTTTACGCAATGAAGAAAACTATTAGTTTCTCATGTGTATATATATTCTCACAACAGATTTACAATGACATCACAAACATTTCTTAATTTAGGCATTCTAATGGTTTCATCACATCTATCTAAACACAAAGGGAAACATCATTCTTTACCTATGCATGATTCCCAGCTGGATGGCGATCTTAGCATGGTTGGATTTTTTTGGCCAACCCTCGTTGAGGGGCATCACTCGACATCAATCAATCCTCATCGAGGGGTATCACCTGACATCAGCCAACCCTCATCAAGGGGCATATAAGCTGTCAAAATCACCCACGGATCTTAAAATCACTAGAGAATCTTAGCATGGCAGGATTTTCTGGCCATCCCTCATTCAAGAGGTATCACCACACATCAATCAACCCTCATAGAGGGGCCTCTAAGCCATCAAAATCATCCGAGGATATTAACATGATTGTATTTTTTTCGTATTCAATATCACTAACGATATTTAACAAGGAATATATATNATTTGCAGTCCCACTTTCAACACATCCTTTGGTAGTCAACGTGAATGGAAAGAGTATGAGTGATTGGTTTCTTAGTTAAAAGAGATATGCCATCCAATGCAATGTTGAACGACGATTACATAACAATCTTAATATGATTGATAGAGGCTTAGATGATAATAATAATAATAATAATAATAATAATAATAATAATCTATTTTTAAGGTCACAGCTAAGACACACCAAATTGGTGTATAGACCCCCTTGTTTGTGGGACAATAGACCCCTTCCACCCAATGATTTGACTAGTAAAGTCTACGGAGGTATACATACCCTACCCCCCTCTAGATTTGAACTTATGACCTCTTATGAGGAAGCATATGTTCTTAACAATTAGCCCCACTCAGGATGTATAAATCATAATAATATATTTTTAAGGTCACAGCCAAGCCACACCAAATTGTTGTATGAGACCCCCTTGTTTGTGGGACAAGGGACCCCCTCCATCCAACGATTTGACTGGTAAAGTCTACAGAGGTATACATACCCTACCCCCATCTGGAGTTGAACTTGTGACCTCTTAGGAGGAAACACATGTTCTTAACAATTAGGCCCACTCAGGCTGATGTTGTACATCATGGCATTCTATGAATTTCATGATTGATTTTGAAAATTGATATGATTGAAATTTTTGTTGATTTCATTTTTGAAAATGTATATGATTGAAAGCTTTGGTTTTATTTTTCTTAATGGATGAAACAATGGTAAAACATGTAACATCTAAATTAAATTATACAATAAAGAGTTCATATTTTGTATAAATCAAATAAAAATTTATTTTGTTGATTTTATAAATTAAAATTTTGCACAAACTGGTTTTGAAAGTGGTAAAAATTAGTGTTATATAATGGGCAATCAATATTATACTTCATAGTTTTTTTTTGACAGAAATGGTTAATGGAGCTTTGTATTAATAACACTTGGGTTCAATACATCGATAGAGATTTGCATGTAGACTTGAAAACATAAGCCTAAATATCCTAACTCAGTACTAACTTGCGGACACAAAGATTATTTCAGCGAGCCTGAACGGCTTCGCGTCATTACATCACTTCTAGGTTGGAAGTTTTTTTTCTTTGACACCGTTTTCCATTCATTGCTCTGGTCCATGGATTGTCTTTCTGTCGGGCATAAAGGGTCTTCCTTATCAGCTAAGTCTGCCCATCTTGCGGTCAGGGGTTCTTGCTGGGTGGGCAACTTGGGAGTATCTTCTGCTTCCCCCTTAGGAGGGGATTTAATTTTGGCTTCAGCTTCTTCTTTTTCTGCCACTTCCAGGGTCTTTCTTTTATACCACGGTTCCTTTGACACCTCTGTCCACCAGGTGGGCTTGGACAACCTTTTTTTCCAGGGTGGTTTCCCACAGTTATGGGCTAAATGTCCCATTTTGAAGTAGTTTCTACACCTGAAACTGAGATTCTCATAGTTAATTTTTTGGGTCCTTGAGTATTCCTTGCCTTGGAGAATAATTTCAGCTGGGAAACCTTTGGAGAAATCCATTTCAACACAGATTCAGGCAAAGGTGGAGTGGGCTGGCTTGGATTCCAGACTTCTGTAGAGGAACATTCCAAGGCCATTGCCAATAGATTAAAGAGAATCATCCCCCCAGAAATGCAGGGGAAAATAAGGAAGTCTCACCCAGACTGGGGCTGAAGAGATACAATCCGTGGAGGGGTCGAAGGCAGGGGTCCAAAGTTGCATGGAAAGGCCTTCTCTGCCCCAGAACTATGGCCCAGAGTTAAACACCTTGTCTCTGTCCCTTGTAGAATCGAAAACTACCACAAAAAACCCTTTTGCACCGGGGAAAGTAATGACTTCTCCATCTAATAGCGGGTACCATTCGGAGGAGAACCAGGAGAGTAGATCTACAAGAGAAGGCCAAAACCCATTAAACCTACAAACTAAAGCATGCCTATTGTAATGTCGAGCATGAGTTAAGGCATCCTGCGGCATTGGAATGGAAACAATTGGAGCTTCATGAACTATTGCATGCAGCTCGAAGGGGTGACCATGACGAGAAGCAACCTCCTGGGCCAATGCATGCAGACCAGAGAGAGACCCTTGGCACGAAGCCACCTCTTTAAGGGAGAGGGTCAGCACTAGAGGGGGGAAATCTAAGGTTGTTTCCGACAGAGCACCAGGAGAAGCACCTGCAAGAGAGGTTGGCCCAGACGTGGAGGTCGCGACTGAGGGAGGGAGGCCCGCAGCTTTACCTGGACAGGCGCCACCATGCGCTGGAGACGAGGGGGCCACCATTGGAGCTTTTGCAGCTGCTACGAAGGAGGGCGGAGGAGGGAAGGAGGCACCAGACCAACGGTCTCTGGAAGAAACAGGAGCCCAGCCTATGGGAGAGAGCGATCAATCTCCAAAAATTAGTATGTTGAAAAAGAATATTATACTTCGTAGTTATTATTGGCTAACTCATCATTTTTTGTAAGTAAAATAATAACAATTAAAATGATTAGCTAGTGGGTATTAAGGGGTGCACTTCCACTCTTGGTGATAAATTAATTTGGGTGTTGGGTTGTTAATTTTAGATCTCACCCAAGGACCACAAAAACTTGTTTTAACCTAGATAGTGTGTGCAAATCTACCTCTAATGTAGTCATTTTTTTTTAAATGATATTTAGCCTCAGTCTCACACATAAGACAAGATATTAACTTAATTGAAGTTTAACCTTTCATCCAAACAAATCAAAGTTAATATTTATTTTAACAAAAAAATGTTTTAATTTCCAAAATATTAAATAATAAAAAAGATTAACAACAAAGTTAATCATATCTTAATTAATGTTTAATTGATTATAGTTAAGACATATTTAGGTTAAATAATTTTGATGATGATGAACTGAATCAAACCTTTAAGAGAAGATCACCATAGTGTGATAGATCCTTTAAAATTGAAATAGAAGGTTAGTAGTGTGAGAGATATTTTGAAATTGAAATTTTATCTCGGTATATGGTCAACATTCTAAGAGAGTGTTTTTTATCTTCAATTGTCTTAGTGTCACAAATATAACATATTCTTTCATCTAGTGTTGTTTTGGGAATTGCCCAATGCCCTTGTTAATCACCTCCTTATAATATTTTCATTTTATTTTTCCTTTTAACTCTTTATTGCACCATAATTTCTCCTTTAATTTAGATGCAATAATATTTTTAGTACTTTCCTTATATGATCTCTTTCTTTATTCCCCAAAAGTTTAGTCAAGATTGAGCATCCTTATGCCATCTCTTTAGAAGGTGGTTTTGGCTAGAGTTTGAAGCAATTTTGGGAATCCTTGTCTTCGATTTTGTTTAACTTGTTCTTATACATTAGATATTGTTTATAACTTTATTTTGAATAGAGGAAAGACTAGATTATGCGAGGAAGATAAAATAAGATATATTACCTTAAATTTTAAAATTATAAGCTATAAAGTTATTCAAACTTTAAATCCAAAAAAAAATAGTATAAACATTATTATTATTATTAGTTTTTTATTTTTTATTTATTTTTACTTAAACTATAAATATATTTTTATAGTAATTATAATTTTTTTAAATTAAATAAAAAGTTGTATAGAAACATTTTCTAGAAAAATTGTTTTATAATTTTCTCTGTTGGTTTAACTCTACTCTGTATTCACTTGGAAAATATTCTTAGAACAAATAAGGAGTTTTACAATTATTTGGTTCATCCAAATGTGTTAATCCAAATATATTTATCATCTTGTAGTTATGTATTTGGAATATATATTATGTGTTTATCTAAATATATTTATCATTTTAAAATTATGTATTTAAAATATATATTTAATAAAAAAAATCATTAAGTAGAAGAAAATTATAGATCCATTAGTTTAAGGAAGAAGGTAGAAGAAAAAGATGATAAGAAAGAAATTTTATGAAACTGAAATGATTACACATAATTTCTACTAATTTTTTATATATACAAATTGTATGAGTTTAATCATATAAATTTTAAATTCTATGGAAAATGAAATGATTACAAAGAATTTTTACTAGTTTTATATATATATCTATATATATAATACAATTTGTTTTATAAATTTAATCATATAAAATTTTAAAAATATGTGTTAATAAGGAAGTGTTTTTTTATATGTTTTTATTTATATAAATTATAATAAAATCTCTAATTTTTATAATATTATTATTAATTAAAATGTTAATTATCACTATTATATTATATTTATAAATTTAAAAAAAAAATATTACATAAACTAATTATGTTATCACAAAACTTTTCCTTGGCAATTTTTGCATTTCTAAATAATAGATTGGTTAATACTAAAATTATCTTTCAATAATTAATAATAAGTGTCATTGAAAAATGAGATTTATCATAACATTTATGTCAATGTGTTAAGATCACTTTAAAAATATAATATAATCATATAAGCATAAGGGTTCATTATAGGTAAGATTAGTAGATATATACCTTGTGTTATTAAAATAAAGGTCATTATGTTACTCATTAATTAAAGTTTATTAGTAATGGTTTAATGTTAGGTTAGTTGTGATTTTTTTAATCTTTATCATTAAGTTCATTACTTTGTTTTTTTTTTTGGTTATTTTGATCATTATGTAATCATAAATAATTTTACTTTGTTTTTTTTGGTTATCTTGATCATTATGTAACCATAAATAGTTTAGCTTCTTCATTTTTTTTATCAACATAACCAAAAAGAAAAATAAAAAGCAATGCAAAAATAATTATAATTGAAGAGAAGTATACACAATCCCCTTGCATACTTTCACTAGTATCACACAGTGGAAATTTATGAGTAGAAAGGATAGGTCAAAAACTAGAGTTAGGGTTCCCTTCATTATGTGAAAGTCAAAGTGTCTCATTATCAACTCTCCACTTAAATGCATGTTATTGGGTTATGCCACATCCATGTTTCTCATGGTGGCCAATGATTTCACACTCTCATAATTATTTTCATGAACTTTGATGTGTTATTCCTATAGTTATATTGTTCACACTCATCTACTCAATGTGATTAAGAATTTTTTATTTTGGTGAGCTCTAGATCTATCTCTCTTGATTCTCATATTATTATTTTATTGTCAATTTCAATTTTCCCATTTAGTCATGTTCAAAAATGTAAAATCTAAGTTAGATAATGCTTAAACTGTCAGGCAGTTTAATTATTTTAAGTTTTAGTTTTTTTTGAGGAATATTTGTTCGAAATTTAACTAGAAATTGTTGAATTTGCAAATTGGAGTGTTTATTTTTGTAAGATCGGAGTGTCTAGAGGTATTTTTTAAAAAGATGAATCTATTTCTACATTCATAAATGAAACTTAAACAAGAACAATTTTTTATTTCCCGTAGATTTATATGGTCAGATTCCGACAAAAAAGACAAAAACTTAGCCCAAACTTCAAGCATATTTTCCAAAAATCCGGCAATAAATTGTTGAATCTACAGATTGGAGTGGTTATTTCTGTATAATTGGAGTGACCTATAGGTTTTTCAGCAAGATGAATCCATTTCTATATTCAGAAATGTAATTTAAACAACAAAAAATGTGATTTGGTGAAGATTTATATTGCCGGATTCAGAAATAAAAATGGCTGCAAGAAATTGTTGAATGCAGATTGGAGTGGTTATTTTTGTATAATCAGAGTAGCCTAGAGGTTTTTCACCACTGTGAATTCATTTCTGCATTCAAAAATGCAATTTAAAAAACAAAAAAACATGATTTAGTCAAGATTTATATCACCTTATTTCCAAAAAAAATAAAATATAGAACAGTTAAACAACACCATAATTTCCAAGTAAAATGACTTGACTTAACTTATAAGTTGATTAAAAACACCTTCTTTTAACATATCAAATTTTAAAGATAATATATATACCTAACATAACTCAAACTATACTTTCCATAGTTAACAACCATATCCAAACTTCTAATAAATATTCTTGTTCCATATTAATAGAATATAATAATAATAATCCAAATTGGTGTATGATACCCTCTTGTTTGTGGGACAAGGGACCCCCCTTCGGCGAGGGGTTTGACTGGTAAAGTCTATGAAGGTATACATACCCTACCCCCCTCTAGATTTGAACCTGTGGCCTCTTAAGAGGAAGCACATGTTCTTAACCATTAGGCTCACTCAGGCTATATATTCATGTTCCATATGAGCAAAAAAAAGGGGAAATTCATGTTCCATATGAGCAAAAAAAAGGGGAAAAATGCTTACTTTGAGGTTTCCTTTCCCAACTTCAAGATTATGCGAACTATTTTAATGTCCTAAAAATCTAGGATTATCCAATGGTCAGTATGCTCACTTGACACAGCTTCCTTTGTTTCTCTTACGCCTAACTGAGACTGCACTTGTCTATCTGAACTTCTCATTTCACTCCAATTCTCCATCCACAAAAACATTTCCAAAGATTAGATTGGTATGTTTGATAACTATAATCCAATATATTTTTTAAGGAAGGAATTGGTTTTTCCCTTAAACTATCTCTAATTGTTTTTATTTAGTTAAGAGTTAGTTTTTCTTAGAAGTAAGAGATTAGATTAAAGACTCAACAACCCATAAGTACCTAGAGGCATTTAATAGCAGCTAAAATCTATTTTCTTTTATGGACCACCTGTTATTGCACATAGTATGGTTTTTTTAAATAAAAATGAGTGAACTTACATTCACAATGACACCCAATAATAACTGTTCCACACCCGATTGACAAGTAAATTATCATATATATTCTTACACTAATCAAGATAAGATCTCTTCAGATTATTTTTGTTTTAACTTGGGGAACAAAATAAACAACAAACTAAATATCGTGAAATGATCTCTTGACACATTTCAGTGTTTTATGTTATACAAATATAAAAGATATATATTTAAATACAAAAAGTTATAAGAAAATTAGTTACTATATCTTGTATACATTGATTTAAAACTGGTTTTGTTTAGTTAAGAGTTTATTTTTCTTGGAATTAAGAAATTTGGTTAAAGAATCAAGACTTTAGTGGTATTTAATAGAATTTGTTTTTCTTGGAAGTAAGGGATTAGGTTAAAAGCCCAAAACCTTAGAGATATCTAACAAGAGTGGCAATCTACCCCTTATGGACCATCAAAGACTTACTTCAAATGACATGATTTTCCTTGAATAACAGTAAATTGTAATGAATTAACCTACATTCACAGATAACAAGTAATAATAACTGTCACAATCTGACAACTAAATTATGATATCTGCTGTATGACATTATTGTACACAATAATCCATATAAATATAAAATCTTGTACACCGTAATCGATATAAGATCTCTTCGTTATTATTTTTGTTTTAACATGGACACCAAACGAACCAGCCGACGAAAGATGGTGAAATGATCCCCGGACACATTCATTCATATATCATATGCGTACGTAGAGCCTCGTTCACACGCAAAGCTGTTCTTCCGATATTTCTTGAATAAGTAGAAGATATAACGTCTCAGATTTCAGATATGGCAGACATGCAAAACCATAACGTCTCAGATTTCAGATATGGCAGACATGCAAAGCCATAACATAGTAGCATTTACGCGACGAATATGAGGTTTTTTTGTTGCGCGCCTTTGCTGTCATTTTTGTGGCGGCCGGCCTCGCCTTTACTTCCTTTTCTGTTTATCTATTATCATATTACATTTTGGCGGGCTATATCCATCTCTCTCTCGATCCTCGTATAATCATTTTCTAGTAGCCTATGTATGGAGATTTTTCTAAATAAAGTGTCTTATGAGTTAAAGTTGATGGGAAATGATATCAATAGAGAGTGGCAAAAATGGACAATAAAATAATACTAGTCAAATTAGAAGAAAGTTCAATAGAGAAGAAAAATAATTTGGGAGATCCAAGGAAGAAGATGGCTAAGCTTAGGATATAAGGTGTGAGAAAAGAACATGGAAAGATCCCAAAGAAGAATGGGGGTAACAAGGACTCTCACATTTTCATCATAGAGGAAGTGAAAACAACAAAATACTTTATGTTTCATTGTAAAGCATATAGCCACATCAAAAAGTGGTCGGTGCTAGAGGGAATCCATTCGAAGTTAGACAACAATATGTGATTATATGAAGTTGGAGGTGGTAGTAATAGAAATAATGATCTCGATTGAAACCTTGCTAAAATATCTAGTAAACTTTGTAATAAGCATTTAATTATTTTATTGGAAAAGTTGAGAAAATGTTTAACATTCATTTTAAAGTTGAAGTGAACCATTGTGATGGTTAACCTTCCAAGGTATCCCTTTTAAAATAAAGGATTTGGTGAAGAAGGACATCAAATGGGAGATGCAAAAAGAATTTGGAAACCTTGGAGAGTAGTAGTTGAGATGAGAGCTCAAATAGAGGTCACACTATGGAGTCAAAAAGCTTGTCCATGAAGAGAAAAAGCGTTTATGTGTCATGGACATTTGTAATATTTTTTTTCTAGTGAGTAACTATGCATAATATTTTTGAGCATGCATGACTCATCCCTTGTAATGAATTTCTACATAAAAATACTATGTGAATGAGTGTCACTATGTTAATGTTTCACTTTGGAAAATTTATCTCCATTTAAAATTACAATCTCATTGTTTCAATCGATTAAATGTGGATTTATTTAAATTAATGAGATATGTAAAACAATTTGCTGTATTCATTCATTTATTTGACCGAATTGCTAGCTTCCATAATTATTTGATTGGGTTGCTAGCTTCCATAATTATTTGATTGGGGTCACTCGCGAGGGTTTTTGAGGATGTCTATGCATCTCCATATCCCATCAAGTAGGCTTCCTCGGATTTTCAATTTGATGTATGGGTAGTGCTTGCAGCTTGAACGCCCATGCATGTTCGATTTTCGAAATCACCCACCACATTTCTTTCATTTTGATGTGATAGAAAGAGACCTCATAAACATTTATTCATGGGCTAATGAGTTGTTTTTTTAAATCATAAGGAACAACTCTTGAGTGGTAGCTTCTCCCAATAAAAACAACTTTTACAACCACTACTTTTGAGTTGTTTACTAATTACCTATAGCCATAGGTTATACAAGCTTGTTTACAATGATATTACTTACAACCACTTATTTAAGAGTATTTAAAGATGGGTGGGTTAGCAATTTCTGTTGAAAAAAATGATTTTGCTCGATTCATTGGTCATATGAATAGTGTATAGAAATGGTGATGTTAGCTAAAGTGTTGGACTTATATTTTGTACAAGCAAAGTTTATAAAAAAAAAATATAAACAAATTAATAAAAAAAATATAGACAAATTTATAATTGATTACTTGTGAGATTGATTTAGGCTATTATATTTTAGGGGTCAAATATAAAAAAAAAAAACTTTTTAGGATAATATTTTAGGGTATGAAAATATTTTATATTATTTGAATATATCATATTTTTCTTGTTACAACTTTTTTTTTTACAACCTAGGGACTCATGGAGGACCCGTTGATGCTTAATTAATGATGCACACTTTTATGCCCTAGATTTCAATCACTTTTTAGGATATTCACACCCTAATTTCTTGACAGAGTGCAATCAATTGCTAGTTGAATCACTGACATCCTGCAACTAATTGCTAGATTCACTATTGACCACCCTTGACCACCTATGTATCATTTATATTTGGTGAGTTTTGAGTTGATAAATGATAGGTGAGTTGTTTCTCTTGTGATATGATCTTGGGAGCTCTCAATCTGGTCGAGGTTCACTAAGTTATACAGATACAAAAGAATCCCCTAGACTCCTCCATCCTCCTCCACCAATCTATATAAATAAGGAATTCCATGAGAAAATGGAGGAGGAATCATTTACAAGTACACGTTGCCAAAAAATTAGAGGAGTACTTCTACATAGATTAGCCTTCATATAAAGTCATCCTTGCTTGTGTAAGGGCTAAGGAGGAGCTAAAGAAATAGCTAAAGGAATACTTCCCTCATGACTCAAGGTATTCTTTCATGATTGATTTATTATTGTCCATTCATTAATATAGATCAATATGGTTTCCCCCTTCCAATGCCTATGTATTCAAAAATCGATGCTTTCTTATCATAGATATAATTTTCCCTGGAGTAGATTAGGCTAGATGTAGTTTAGATTTCCATTCCTTAAATGTTGAAGAGGATTGAGAACGGTCTATATTTTCTGTATTGTATCTTTGTGTGAAAGTAGTAGGTTGAAAAAGTTGCAACTAGATATTTGGAGCTCCACCAGCTACGAACATGCAAGGACAACCTTTACAAAAAAGGTATGCCTTTGTTTCGCTACCTCGTTGTTTGTCTTGGATCAAGGGCATATCCAAGGGATATTTTTCTTATGCATGCGTGAGAATTATACATAATATTTCCTTATCTCAAAACATTATTATTATTTTTGGGTATAAAAAGCCACACCATATAACGCATAAGGAGTTGTATTCACTTATTTTCAAGTGGAAAAATAAGAAATTTGGAATAATATGAACCCCTATTTTCAAATGTACCACACAAATTTGGAATCATATTCACCTATTTTGAAGTGGAAGGGAATTTTTTTTGTCTATCACTAAGTGTGGAGTTGATTGATTTTCATAGCCTATGTTTGAGTGTTTAAATCATTTATTTTGTTGATTTAAATTTGGTGATTCCCTAATATTACAAGCCAAGAATCACACATGAGTTGTGTTTCTTTTTATTTTCCTAGTCAATATATATTAGATAGACCAATTTTTTGCATCCCATTACCCACAAATTTAAAAACATTAAGGCTTACCACTGGGAAACCCACTGGGCACTTACCCTCATTTCAAGGATGATACCGAGGGTAAACTAGATTTTGTAGAAAGATGAGGTTTTTTTGATAGCCTTCTCATTTAAGAGCTCAAATGTCACTTGCGAGAATTGAACCTAGGTGAGAGAGAAAACACCCCTCAACACAAACCACTAAAGCTAAACCCAATTGAAATTTCCATTTTTAATTATGTTAAAAACATAATCTTTTGATAAGTGCTTCATCATTCATCATATTATATTTGTAATATGTTTTAATATTTTTTATTTTTTTTTAGAATACAACCTACATTTATTGAACTAATATGTTTCGATAATCCACTAATACATTTTCAATAATTTTATGTATTCCTTTTGAGCAAGTTCTTATGCACATTTTCAAACATTAAAAAGCACGAGGTAAGCGAACAATGTTTTGGTAATATTCAAAATATTTACATTAGGGCTTTTATAATATATCCATCAATAATCTTAGTACATGCACATGGCAAAAAAAAATGAAAAAAAATAAAAAATTGTAGAGGATATTATTAAAACAATGATGGGTTTTATATCATGCCATAATGGTATTTTAAAAAAATCTAAAAAAAAAATTAAAGGTTGAGCATTAAATATTAATTATATTCATTTTTATATCACTCTAGGTAACATGTTTTGTTTTAAACAAGGTTACAAAGTGTAGAGAAGTCCCTCTCAAGTGGTTTTATTACTGAACATTATTATTATATTAATATGTGTTGGACCGTCTCCGTGCTTAGTGTAACATGGCAAATTTCATGAAAAGCGATCCGGAGAGGTTGGTAAATGAAAAAGCATGCTATTATTTCTCTCCGGTTCAGAAAGGTTAAAAGATTAGGTCAAAGAATGTGCAAGCTTCGTAGACTTATAAAAAATAAAATATATTTTTAAAAATAAGATAGAAGAGATGGATATAAGGACATGCAAGATACTATTTTTGCAATGTAGTACAAAGATTCTAATAAAGATAGGTAAAATTTTCAAATCCATTAATTATATAATCAATTTTATACATTGAATGACGTGAAGCTTGCAATAACACATCAAAGATATCAGCCAATTAAATTTTAGAAAAATATATTTTTTTATTATTAAAAAAAATACACATATTGATTTCCTATGTTACACGTTGGATATAACACACAAATCTAAAGTCAACAATAAACTAATACAAAGTCAAAGGCAAACTCATTGCTATAGTCCCAATCCTTTGAGAGGGACTAATAAAAAAATGAAGAAATTATCCATGTTTCGTTAAAAAACAAATATATATATATTTAAAGGGAAAAAATCATATGTCATGATGTAGATATATATAAGTTATGTTAAAGAAATGTTTATAATAATAACGATATTAATTGTGACATTCATTTATTTCCTTCACATATTTTGTTTTATTAAGTTATATTTATTTTTCCTAGGAAACAAAGTAAACAAATCCAAATCTGAGTACAAGATTTGCATTCACTTAAGTGACAAGTTTTTCCAAAGACAAAAAAAAACAAAACTAGAGTCGAGTGCGTGCAAGTTTTACAATCATTTACATGACACGTTTTGTTTTATGCTATATTAATTTAATGAACCAACCAAGCCAAATATAGGTTTTGTCCAAAAATAATATGAGCTAAATAGAGTTAGTAAAAAAATGACTTTATTAGGAAAATGATATATTTAAAGAGAGAAAATCAAATTTCGTGACCCCTTTTTTTGGTTATTATTTAACTTTCTCTTACCATATAGATGGGATGGCTTGGAAAAAACTTTACCGTATAGATGGGATGGCTTGGAAAAAACAAAAAGGTGTTACATGGGTGAGTTTAATGTTAGTTAGTAGGGTAGGGATGGAGTGTGATAGTTAATTTGTTATCTAGTTAAATAGAAAATAGTTTTAAAATATAATTAAAAATTGGTTAAATTTTAAACTTGTTAAATTATATTAATTTCTCAATTATTAAAAACAAAAAAGAAAAAATACAAAATACCTTAGCAAAATAAAAAAATGAATCTTTTCAATCTTACTTTTATCTTCTAACAAATATACATCTAATAAATTATGTTAGTAGAAAAAATAAAAAATGAGTTCAAATTCTTTAATATGGATTAAATTGGAATAAAAAATGATGTTTGTGTACATGGAAAATTATAGGATATCAAATCAAAACATTGTAGATGTAATCTTACATTATTATATCAAGTTTTTAGGTTGTTTTGATTGTTTTACGTTTTTGAAATAATTTGGAAAAAATATTTATCATGAATTGCTAATAATATATTAAAATGTTATAAAAAAATAATGAATATATATTAGGGAGATTTGAAATATTAAGAAATGAACTCTATCTTTTATGTATGTTATATGTAAATAATAAAATGAAATGTGAAAAAGTTATCAATCATATATAGATTCTCTTATAACATAAGTGAAAAGTTTTCACAAGGAAATTCAGAAACAAATTTATAATTTTGTTAACTAATAGAAAACCAAAATAAATTTATTATAAATCCATTATAATAAATATTTTTAACTAAGTATTTATTGTATTAATTATAAACATACTGTACTGAAAAAGCATAACAAATCTAACTTAAGGAGACCATGGTAATATTTGGGCAATCAAAACCTTCTTCTAAGGAGAAACCAAGTCAATAAGTTGCTCATATATTTTAACAAATTTATCGACTTACCAAAAAATGTGACTTCAAAACAAGAAATCTATCCCTTAAAACCCACATTTTTGCACAAAAACATGAAAATCAACCTCCAAATCAAAAAGTGGTGCTACTGGTAGAACCATTTTTTTAAATGGAGTCAAAATTACAAAAATTTTCAAACATGGACTTCGAAACTGAGATAGTAGCTCCGAAAAAACTTAAAATAAACACCTAAATCAAAAGTGATGCTACTTAAATCATTTTTTTTTTCTAAATGATTGAAATTGTGACTATGACAAGAAACCCCTATGCAAATAAATAACCCAAAATTGAACCCCAAATGATAACTTAAAAAATATTTACAATTGTTTTTAAAATTTACATTAAAAAATAAATAAATAGAAAGGACAAAATCTTTGCATTTTATTTTTTTTAAATGACATTATAATAAATATTTTTAACTAAGTATTTATTGTATTAATTATAAACATACTGTACTGAAAAAGCATAACAAATCTAACTTAAGGAGACCATGGTAATATTTGGGCAATCAAAACCTTCTTCTAAGGAGAAACCAAGTCAATAAGTTGCTCATATATTTTAACAAATTTATCGACTTACCAAAAAATGTGGGACCTCAAAACTAGAACTATATCCCTTAAAACCCACATTTTTGCACAAAAACATGAAAATCAACCTCCAAATCAAAAAGTGTTGTTACCGGTAGCACCATTTTTTCTGACGGGTTCAGAATTACAAAATTTTTCAAACATGGACTTCGAAACTGAGATAGTAGCTCGAAAACTTAAAAATAAACAATCTAATATCAAAAAGGATGCTTACTTAAATCCATTTTTTTTTTCTAAATGATTGAAATTGTGACTATGACAAGAAACCCTATGCAAATAAATAACCCAAAATTGAACCCCAAATGATAACTTAAAAAATATTTACAATTGTTTTAAAATTTACATTAAAAATAAATAAATAGAAAGGACAAAATCTTGCAATTTTTTTTTTAATGAAGACAAAATCACATTTAAAAAAATATATTAAAATTCAATCTTAAATATATATATATATATATATATATATATATATATATATATTAGAAAAAGTAAAGTTTAACTTAATAAAAATAAAAAAAAAAAAAAAAAAAATAATAATTTAAAGAAAATGCTTATTTTTTCACAAAAAATCATTAAAAAATCCTTTTAAATAAAATTTAAAAACAAAATACTCAAAAAGGAGAAAAATAACAAAATTCAACCAAAAATAATTTCTAAAATAAAAAATATTCAACAAAAAACTTAAACTAAAAACTTTTAAAATTGTACAAAATTCAAAAATATATATTTAAAAATAATATTTAAATGTAAAAAAAAGTTTAATTATGATGATGATGATTAATGTTCACTAAGATCAAATTTAGTTCATTCGCAGCCTAATAGTAAGTGATTACTTCATGATTCTTTATAAAAAAATTGTGCTCAAAAAGCATTATGAGAAGCTTTCCAAGATCATCATACTTTGTTGAGTTAAGAGGTTAGAAGGTTGGTAGTGACAAATATTTTGAAGATAAGATCTAATATGGGTATAGTTTGGAACATAAGAGAAAGTGCTTTTCATCTTCAACCTTCTTAGTTTCACAAAGGTGACACACTCTTTAATCCCATGGCATTTTAGGGAATCGACCAACTTCTAGTTTCAGTATGGAGTTCGTGAGAATTTGTTCTAATCTTAGTAATGCTTTTTTTCTTTTACACTTGGAAAAACATATAGCTAATTTGATCTTCTAGATTAGGTTTGATTACATCCTTATAATACCTTAATTTTATTTTTTCCTCTAACTCTTTATCACACCACATTTTCTCCTTAAATTCTCATTTGACGTTCTTTTTAATAGTATCTTTATTCTGCAAAATGGTGTCTTCCATGACTCCCCAATAGTTTATACAAGACCGAGCATCTTTATGCCATCCTTTCTTGATTCGATGATGGTTATGACTCGATTCTGTAGCAATTTTAGGAAGCCTCTTTTCTTCCATGTTGTTTAACTTATTCTTATACATTAGGTATCTAGTCATAGCCATGCTCTCAATGGGGGAGAAGATTGTTTCTAAGAGGAGGATTGGATAGGGCGCATTTCCTTTAATTTTGATATTATATGTTATAAAATTCTTTTGTATTTTCTCTACTTTCTTCAGGATTCATGAGAGATACTACAGCCTCAGACTTCACATCCATGAAGAATAAAATGTGTAAAAAGATTATCAAAGAGGATTTTATTCTTATCCCAACTCCAAAGATCAGGTGATTTACAATTGTTTTCAATCCCATAATAATCTTCTCATCCCCCAATACTCATTTTCTCAATGTTATAATTCCAATTGAGGTTGTGGTGAATATCAATTCCAATATAGTTCTATGAAATAATTTACTCCAAGCTGTTGTTGTCATATACAAAGGTATCATAAGGTAGCTTACTGGATTTAATAATCATGACCTTAGTCTTATCATTATTAACAGTCATACTCATATTGGAGAAAAAATCCTTGAGGATTCTTAGTTGGTTTTCAAGATCATGGGGACTCCTTTCCATAAGAACGATATCATCGACATAAAGAAGAATATTGATGACTATATTAGTGAGAGTAGGGCCGACACAACCTGCTTTTTCCAAGGAATCTTCTAACATGTAAATGTATATGCCAAAAAGTGTAGGGGACAAGGGACAACCTTGTTTGACTATGATATTGCAATTAATCTCTTTTGAACAACCCTCAATTTTTTTAAACTTAGAAACAAAATTTTCATACATTCTTATTGCAACAACCCTCAACTCGAGAGGCACTTTCATCTCTTCCAACCTGTTCCAAAGGTTTTTCCTAGGAGCCATGTCAAAAGATTTTCTAAAGTCAACCAAAAAAAAAAAAGTTGTATCGCGAAACTCCCCTACTATGATCCTAAAGGTAACAAGATGGTCCATAGTTGAATGATATCTCCTAAACCCGGCCTAGCCTTTAGCTCTTTTATCATGACTTTCTAGCCAAGGAATAATCTTTTTTTCCAAAATAATTTCATAAACCTTGGCTAAAATTGGGCTAATCATAATGGTCCTATAATTAGAGAGAATGTTTCTATCCCCATTTTTAAAAATAGGAACAATGAGGATTTGTGTCCAGGGCTTAGGGAAGCCATGCTTGAATGGTACATTGAAGATCTTCTATATGTGAGGGAGAACGATTGGCTCTCCACTTTTAAAATTTTTAGGTTGGTAGCCTTCAATGTACTTAGCTTTACCATTGGCAAGCCACTTAACCCCGAACTCTATGTCATCTAATGAAAAAACTTACTCCTTTGTAGGGACAATAGGAATGGTGTCCATGGCATTAGGGAAATCATAAAGACTTTTAAGGTAAGAATTCCAAAACCTTAAGGGAATCCTATTATTTTCTTTAGTATTGCATTTTAGAATTTGGCTCCATAACTTCTTAGGATCCAACTTATATAGTTGTGAAAGTTGCTCTTGACTTTTATTGATATAGTGCCTTTTTTTCATATTAATTAGGTCTTTCTATGTATTGATCTTCTCGACTTTTAAGGACTCATTAGAAGCATCCCTAATGGATTTCCTAGAAATTTTACATTATTTATCATACCAAGGGTTGGTCATTCTATTATTCTTTTTATAGGACACCTCGAAAGATAACGTGTTAATAAAAGTGGAAAGGGTAGTTGTAAAATTATGATAGAGTTCTTCAATGTTGTCCTTATAAGTTAGGAGATTTAATTTACTATTAAAATCCTTTAAGAAAAATTCAACTTTACTTTTGTCAAAGTGCAAATTCCTTTGATTATTAGGATTCTCTTCAATGGTGCTCCTAAGCATGGAAAATTTTAGACTTAGGGTTAAAGGTTTATGATCATAGTAAGGCACATGGTCATTTAAAGGTCAAAATGTGTTATTTCATTGGAAACGAGGATATCACATATCACATAATCTACAACACTACTACCTAGCCCATGATTACAAGTCATATGGTTGGAGTTTGGCCACTTCATTACTCCATTGCAATTTATTAGGTATTGAGAGTTGCAGAGATTGAGCAATTTAGTACCAAACAAATTCTCAATTAGGTGTTGAGAGCTTCTTTTGTAGCTATTAGATAACAGAAGCTCCTCATCTAGCCATAAAGGATTATGGTTGGAGTCATTACCTAAAAGAGTAACCTTTTTTTTTTACTGGGGGAATCAACAACTTCGCGGTTCTCGTACTCACATGACACGGGGTCGATCCCAATGGCTACCACTATAACCCCAGGTGAAACCACCCAGCCCACAATAATGGTGCATGAGTAAGTCCGGGTGAGAATCGAACATGAGACTTCATTTTTACAAATTTCCTTCCATTTACACGGCACTTGCCAATCTGTCTACACCCGTGCGGGCACCGAAAAGAGTAACTTATTTAGTTGTAGTCCTAGCATTAAAGTCTCCTTGCAGGACGATATTACCTTCATCTTTCAAACTATAAATATCTTGTTATAAATTATTATAGAGACAATTGTTATCTAGATTTTATAAAATGTAGAATCAATAGGTGCAAAATAGAAAATTTCTATATACATATCTTTAGCATTGGTGTTTGAAATTTCCATCCAAATGTACTGATTAAGAGGGTCAATCTTATGAAGTTGAATGTGAGGAGAAAAACTCTTTCTAATATAAAAATCTATTCCTCATATCCCTCTATGATTGTATTTTTTGTTCCATCCCGACCACAAGACAAATCCTTCTATGTTAGGTACCTTAGATTCCTCATGCTCCCAAGTTTCAACTAGACAAATAATATCAATATCTCTCGGGATCCAACTTATCATAGGACCTTTGCACCATGGAAAGCCACGACAATTCCCAAAAAGGATCTCGAGTGTCCCAAATTCATGTTTATTATTATCCTTTTGGTCTCTATCCCTAACAATAACTTTTCAATTTCTATTTATTTCCCATTTTCCTTTTTTCCTCACTTCTTTTACCTTTTGAACTTCCTTCCTTAATTAATCTTGGTCTTCACGAATGAGGTCTTTATTTATAAATATTTCTAACCCTTTTAATCTTGGATATTTACTAAGTATTCTATATTTATGGTCATTACAACTTACTTTGAAACAAATCAACCTATATTTGTGATCAATTATTATTCCTAACCTATTTTCTTCTATGAGGTAAATTGTATCAATTTGTGATTTATTATTTAATTCTTCGTTTACTATTGCTAGGGTATCCTCCTCTTATTGTTCTTTTATACCAAAAATTATGAGATTCAAGGCTCCTTTGTTACGCTCATGGTCGAGTTCGATTAGCTTATTCATTTCCTCTTTGATGAGTTTGATATCCAGTTTTTTTTCCATATTATTGAGGGTCAAATTGTTGGTTATTTTTTCTTTTAACTCTTTAATCCTATCTCTCAAGTTGTGATTTTCTTCAACCCCTCATTATTGAGTTGATTTTTTATGTTTTTACATTTCTTGAATCCTATCCTTCATTGTCTACAATTCACTCTTGAACACTAAGAATCTATCCTCTATTTGAGTTTGGATGGTATATTTAAGTTTTTTATCAATCATTGCTTCTACTCTATTTGGAGTTTTACGTCTGTTTCTTCCCTCCTTTTTTCTAATGTTTCTAACTCTAACTGGATTTTTGACATCTCTCTCTACTCTACTTTTTTCTACTGATTCCATATAATCGTAAGGGATCTCTAGGCTAATTTTGTGGGGCCTCCGCCTATTAGGTTGATTTTTGCGAATAGGTGGTGGAGTGCTCATCTTGAAAATAAGAGAAAAAAAAATGTAACAATTGTTATTTTGGATTCACTTTATCTCTCAAATCAACTATTGATTG
>SNQJ01S0012703.1:100384-116188 GCA_010110895.2 Picea sitchensis
CATAGTGAAGTTGGGCATTGGTCAATTCCTAAAATGCCATGGGATGAAAGAGTGTGTCACCTTTGTGACACTAAGAAGGTTGAAGATGAAAACCTATACCCATATTAGATCTCATTTTCAAATATTGATCACACTACCAACCTTCCTAACCCCTTAAGTCAACAAAAGTATGGTGATCTTGGAAAGCTTCTCTTAATGCTTTTTGAGCACAGAAACAAAATTCTAAAGAATCACAAGTAATCACTTACTCTCTTAAGGTCCGGTAGACCAATTAGGCCTTAGTGGACGTTAATCATCATCATCATCATCAACAACAACAACAACATCATATATATATATATATATATATATATATATATATATATTTGTTTTTTAAACCTTTCTAAAGTTGTTGGGTCATAAACTTGTATTTTTACCCTTTTTTTGTTTTAGCGTAGTTTATATATTTGTTTTATTTTTTGGTGTTTTTTTCCTCTTTAGTTTCTTTAGTTTTTCTTTAATTTTTTTCATTATCTAAATTTTCTTTTTAATTTTTTTTTTTCTTTTTAATTTGATTTCTTTTATTTTTCTTATTTTTTTTTAGTTTTTAATTTTCTAAATATTTAAAAAAAGTGTTATTTAACTACACTTTTTTTCTCTGTATTGAAGTAAAGGTAAGAAATGTGTTAAAAATGGTATTTTCCACTATATTTTAAATGTATGGAACAATAAATTAATTAAGGAGACACAATTATATGAAAAATCTGAACTTCAAAAAAATAATGGTAAAAAATATTTTTAAGATTGAAAGAAGCATGGAAGATTGATTAATAAAAAAAATACAAAATTCATGAAATATAAGCATTAAAAAAATGTGGAAACATTGTGGATCAAAAAATTTAAAATATCGAAAAAACAACCTAAAAAGGGAGGGTGGGTGCTATCTGTAGCGCCATTTTTAAAAATGGGGTAAAAAGTTGGACCCCCCCAAAAACGAGAACTATGTAGAGCTCTCATTAAGTTGGTAACTATGTTTTTTGAATATTGAGTAATACCTATTTGAACATGTTCATACTTATGCCTAATAATAATTATCTTGTAAATGTCTCCATAACAAAGATAATAAAAAAAACTAAAACCATAACATGTTCCATCAACGAGCATGAGGAACATGGGGGTGAATAGTAGAAAAATCCTTTGGGTAGTAACATTCGAGGATTTTGGATCAGATTAATGGTGCTCTAGGGGAGTGAAAGTCTCATTGACCTAGTTCACTATCCATGAGAGAAACTCCATGATGTAAGCATTTTGAATCTCCATATCTTCCATGAAACCTTTTAGCTACTCAAAATCCTCATTTTTGGCAGACAACCCCAAAGCTACAAATTTCTTTGTATGCCAATAAAGTTCCAATGTGCGAAAGAATATGGAATTTTGGGTTCTGGTACAACCCCGATCCATAATTAGGCCTCCCACTTTGTCTTCTACCTCTTCATCCTCCTTGAATTTGTGAAAAAGATGAACTTCCTCCTCAAGGCATTTCATGTCATACTTATCCACTTTATCAACAGTTTCATAGTAAAAATTTGTTGCACATTTAGCAGCATGATATTGATTAGATGTGGGATTGTCAATTTTCCTACCCCGTGGTTCCATGACACCAAGAGTATACAATGGGAGAGAATGAAACATAAGAGCTAGATAAATAGAATGAGTGACAATGCTATCCAAAACTACAATAAATAGCACCCAATACGTTCTTAAAAGGAGCCTCCAGGTCGTCCCGAATTTGTCCTCCTCAACCTTATAAATACTCTTCGTCAGGGTCATATTGATAAAATATTGAGTGTGTAGTTCCCACTCCAAGCCTGTAATCATAACCTAAACCCAGGCATCCTTCAACACTCTCCTCAAAAAATTTGAGTCAAAGTGGAGACACATAGAGAACTAAGTATTATTCATTAGAATGGAAGGATCTAGCACTACAATCCTCTCCCCTTCATGTATTATGATTGCATTCTTCATATCACGACAACTAGGCTTCATCATTTGCTCATTGTGAGATGATAGAATCCATATGGAAGTGCTCTTAATTTTCAATTATGGATTTAACAGGATTAATGTCGACATTACTACCTAGCTCGTTATCACCTAAGCCATTACCCATCTTGTCATCACCTAAGGTTTATTTTTTACTTAACTCCCAACATACTTCCACTTGCAATCACAATGAATACCAAGAGCTATAGGAAGGGTTGTGGGTGACATGAAATGTTGTGTCCACCTATTCCCCCAGGAAGGGCATTGGCCTCCATGCATTCGTAATTTCTATAGGATTTCTAGAGAACACCCCATCATGGGGTAAATCAATTACAATATATTTTTTGTAGGTGTATAATAAAGAGAACTCTTTATTGTAGTGTTCCCCATTACTAAAACCAATAATAAAAAATATTATGATACCAATCGAATTAATGCAATGCAACATGTTAAAAAAATCATGCGTCTAACAAAATTTCAAAGACGTGAATGCAATCCCATTAAAATTTCACACAACGACATGTACATTGCTTAAAAATCAGAGTAAATACATAGTAAATGAATTCCACAATAAAATGCAAGACATCGAGTATTTAGCATGCATTGAAAAAATTATGAATGAAACCATTTATAAAATACACAATAGCATATAATTTACTCAAGAATAAAGTATTCACGTAAAAAATAAAATATAGAAATAAAAACAATGTAATAGAGATAAAGAATTATCTTTTAAACCAAATGTGTAACAAGATTCATGGAATGGACATTCCACAAACCATATATTTTTTTCTGCAAATATTAGTATTAAATCACCCTCGAGTGGGAGATATTGGTCCACGTGAAGGGGTGTCCCTCTATTGTCCACTCATATCCCAAGACAACCCACAATAAGCTAATTTTTCCTAGATCTCTCCCAATACTCTAGCTCTCTTCCCTTCAACCTACACAACCTAAGGAATGGAATCCCCCTTCACTAGACATAGTCCCTCAAGCCTTCCCACTTCCCTCTAGGGATCCAACATAGGTTGGATAGGAATATCTATTGTTAGGAATGCCATGGATGTCAGGTGCAAGGAAAACCCACAACAACAAGATCAATGTTGTAAGGTAAATTTTATCCCAAAAACATCGCTCTAAGGCACAAAAACCTACTTATTCATGCATTTAAAGTTCAAAACAGCTACTACATGTGCCCCTAGTGGCTTCCTCCAGGATTCAATATTGTTTTATCCATTTCTATCCCAAAATTTAGTTGTAAAATAGTCTATCCTTTCCCATATGAATTTTTTTTTCTTACATCCAAGGTGACTCTGACACTCCTCAATGTTGATTGTACTCATCTCCATATTCTCATAAATATGGGATGTGACTATTCATACCAACCCTCTTACATGTGTTTAATGATTAGGGATTTGATACACTTGAGGTGAAAATAAAAGTGTTATACACAATAATAAATTTAGGAAGGTGGGTTGAGATTAATAGATGTGGGTAATCCCCCCTTGGACACCCTCTTATGCCTAATTATTTCATCCCTGTCGAACTGTAGCCAATTTTACATTTTATTTTATTATTTATGATATACAATGTTTACATATTAAATAGTCAGGAATGCATCCATACATCATATTTACATTATACATCGCTAAAATGGGGTTTAAAAATAGGGATTTTACATTCCCCTCCCCCTAAACGTTGCATCGTCCTTGGTGCACAACACCATATCAAAATATACAAAATTTACATCATAGCACTTGGTATTTTTTGAAGTTCACAATTCCTACAATAATTTTGACCCATAATCTCTCTTTTCCCTCAACTTGTGCATCCCAAGGAAGTGTAAACCTTTCTCCACACCATATTCCTTGTAACATCCCCGACCCTCAAACCTCTGCCAAGTAACACTTCCTAAACAACTATATCTTTGTTTTTTTTCTCTGATACAATTTTGTTACATTTTTGGCCTTAAACCAACCTGCCATGCTATTCCACTAAATAACTTTCATGCTCTAATACCATATATATTTATATACATATCTATCTAATGCAATTTAAATAGTTATAACATTTTTTTCATACACCTATTCATGCAGAAATAACATTAAAAAATACATGCAATATATACAGACAATTCTAATAACATTATAACTTGATTTCAAGATACACTTCATACGAAGAACAAAGATTTGTTACTTATTTTTTAATAGATTACCACCAACTGCATGCAGATCTTCCATGAACCTCCCAGCCTTAGATCACATTACTCAACGCTCAACAGTGGGTCACCCCCGAGCTGGGACTAAACTCCACTAGGAAAGGGATTCCTAGGCTTGGCAAGGACAACAAGAAAGTCGCATAGATCAACAAAAAGGGTTTTCTCCCAAGAGCCACTTATGCCCACAACCCACAGAACCTCATTCCCCATACGCATGTCCCACCACAGAAGTGTATACCTTCACTATCACAAGTCCATTGATTGTCCACCTCCATTCCAAAGCTTCAACAACATGATGGACCATAAGTCTTAGAGTACTATAGAAGCTATGGGACTCTCTCGAGGATAACTCACTTCCTTAGAACACTCTCTCACCTGGAGAGATTTACTCACATGATGGACAACCTGCCTCTTCTATCCAACTCCTAAATCCAGTGGGTAACCTCCACAACAAAACTTGGGTATGGGCTCTGGTAATGACAACAAGCCACACGAGTCCATATAAAGTGTGGGTAGAAACAACCAAGGCTAAGGAATGATATGGCTCAGACACTACGCAATCATGTTGTTCTTCATAGGAAAAACAGTTAGCTTCATAACATGGGTGTGCGAGTTTCTGAAGTTTCAGAGATCGATGATGGAGGAAATGGTTGGTTTTGTCAAGGCTCTCTTTGTTTCAGTAAATGCATCAGTGGGGAGTATGGTTGACTTTCATAGTGGTGACCATCATGAGAATGGTGAGGGAACCCCCAATGAGATGACATTACCACGTAAAAACTGCATGCACCCAAGTTGACACATGTCTTCCTAAAGCTACATGAGCTCCACTTAACACTCATTCCCTTTCCCCGAGAACTTAGGACAACATAGGTTATGTCAAACCTTAGCCTCTAGGAAATAATAATATAATATTATTTCTTTAGAGGTAATCCATCTAGCTTATCCCATATTCCTGGACACTTAGCCCCTTCCCTTTCCCTAACTAGTGGAGCTTAGTCCCCCATAACTCTTTCTTCATGGTGGGTCTACACGCAACGATGTAATTTTATTAATGATGTGAGTATTTACATATACAAAATCAGGCTCATTGGCCTTATCAACTGGGCCCTCCAGCCCAATAAACACATAAGTCTTCCAGTTTATAAATACATGGCTCACTAGCCTAGAAGATAATTACAATTCAACAGGGGCTCAGCCTTGGGGTGTTACAATCCCCTCCCCTTATTTTTTCGTTGTCCTCAGTGCATCGTATTTACACAACAACAACAATATTTCCAAAATCTTCAAAAAGATGTGGGTACTCTGCCCGCATAGCATTTGTAGGCTCCCATTATGTGTTGTTGGGACCGTACTGGGTCCATTGAACCTTTACAATATTTATGACTCGATTCTAGAGTTTCTTTCTCTTCCAATCCAATATTCATAAAGGTTGCACTTGCAAGGAGCCTTCTTGCTCCACCTGAATCACATTCCAATCAATCACATGATTAGCATCAATTATATACTTATTGAGAAATTATACATTAAATAAATTATGAATAGTCATGGATGCAATAAATGCAAGCATATAATATATTGGTCCAATCCTTTCTATAATTTCAAATGGTCCACAATATTTGGCTGCCAACTTGGAACAACTTCCCAGCTTCAAGGAACTTCTGTTGGATTTCACCTTAAGGAAAACATGATCACCCACTTTAAAATCCTTGTGGGTTCTGCCTTTGTCTGCATAGATTTTCTTCTTGTCTTGGGCAACCTTCAAATTCATCTTTACCTTTAATAATTTCTCCTCCATTTCTGTGAGAAACGTTGGCCCAACCATTCCCATATCAATTGGGTTGTCCCATCTTACTGGGGTGTTGCACTTTCTTCCGTAAAGTGATTCAAATGGGATTATCTTCAATGATGCTTGATACCAACTGTAGATAATCTTCTCATTTGGATGGTTTTTCCATCACATACATTCTTAACATATCTTCTATCACTTGATTTAATATTTATATTTGTCCATCAAACTTAGGATGATAAGTTGTATTGAAGTTCAGGTTCATTCAGAACCCCTTGAATAATCCTCTCCAAAACTTTGAGGTAAGCTTTGGGTCTCTGTCAGACACAATTGTCTTGGGTATGCTATGTAAGCATGCTACTTCCCTCAAATAAATATTAACAACATTAGTTTCCTTGTGAGTAGTCTTAAATGGAATAAAATGGGTGGCCTTCGTGAGCTTATCTACCACCAACATGATGGAATCATGTTGTTTGTTTGTTCTGGGTAATCTTGTGATGAAATCCATTGTCACCACTTCCCACTTCCACAGAGGAATGGGTATTGGTTGCAGTAACCTAGATTGGTGTATATTCTCATCTTTGACCTTTTGACACTCCATACATCTAGAAATGTACTATGAAATTTCTTTCTTCATACCTGGCCATTGGTAATGGCTCTAGACTACTAAAATTGTTTTCTGATATTCTGGGTGTCCCGCATAAGGTACATTATGCATCTCTTTTAAAATCACACTCCTCAATTCCGGAGAATTTGGTACATAAAATTTGTTTGTGTATAAGAGAATTCCATCAATTCCCAATTCATAATATTTAGATTTTTGTTGCATTTTACCTTGCTGCAATTTAGTTACCAATTCCATGTACCGCAAATCAACTTTTTCAGCCTCAAAAATTCCTCCTTTAAGATTCATTTGATACATGCTAATGGATGTAGCATGCAGTTCATGCACTCTCCTATTGATTGCTTCATCCACTTTGTTCTCCTTTCCTTTGATATGCTTGATATCAAAGTCATATTCAAAAAGGAATTCCAACCATCTACTCTGCCTAGATGTAATATCCTCAAATTTTAGAATATCAAGTTCTAAGTGAACTTTGAAATAAATTTCAATTTTTGGAAAATTCGGATTTGGAAATTATTTCCCATTTATGGAAAATCCAAATTTGGAATTTTTATTGTTGTAATTAATTATTTGATGATTGTTGGGAAAATATTTGACTTTCCCAGCTAACCTCTTTTATTTTGACACATGTGAAAGACATACTATTAATAAATTAAATGCTGGAAGACAAATGGAACATGCAAGTTAAAAATAGTTTCTCATGACTCCATGAGTGGGGAACATGTTTGAGTTACCTCAAGGCTAATTTTTACAAGTGGAAAATGTGGAATTTGACCACTAGCATCCCCTAAAAATTGGGGATTTGTAAAGGTGTGAATTTCCCAAGGGAAGGAAAGACCTAGGCATAAAGATGCATATAAAAAAACATATGGAGGAGGCAGGACGCTACTTAGTATGTTGGGGGAAAATGAACTATTTGTTGTTATGAGATTTTCTAGTAGGAGGCAAAGGAATTTTTGATCTGTGGATGGTGACTATAGCTAAGGAGAATCATTCAATTTTCTGTTATGGACTCAGGGTCAGGCTAGGGGGTGAACAGAGAAAGTAAACATGGTTGTTTTGTTCTATGGTTGGCTGGAACGTGATTGTTCCATTTGTATTCTAGCATCAGGTTTCAAATATGTATCTTGGCTTGCATTCCTTGTCAATGTTATGTTTATGATTATTATTTATTAGGAATATGATTTCTTATTATAGTTAAAGGATATTGAATATAATGTTTATTTGAAATGTGATGGTGGTACATCTATATTTAAATATTGTTGGAGTTAATTCAAAGACACCTAGGATTTATTTATCCTAAGTTTTTTCCTTGTTTACTAGTCATAATTAGTCTTTATCTAGTCTCCTATATTTTAGGGTAGAATATTCCACCTGGAGAATATTCTCTTTTAGTTGACACTTCAGTTTGACTAGTTGAGTTGAGTTTAGATGTTGTGTTGGTTTTGTCACCATGAAACATTGGGATCATATTTGGCTAATGTGAACTTTCCTTGGGATCATCACGAGACTAACACATTACCTTTCATTTCCTGAGTTAACCCCTCAGTACTCTATGTTCAGTCAGTTAATTGAAGACTAGTTGACTAGTTAAATAAACTAGGTGGCAGTTCACTCCCGTAATTGCCTAAGATACTAGACTAGGTGGAATTTCACTCCCATAACTATTGGTGTGAGTCTATATCACTCTATACTAGCACCATGGAGCATTTTTTCTCCTCCAATGTGCACTCAATGTGTTATAAAGAGTATATCATGTGTAAATTATTCATTATTCATAATAGTTAATGAGAATTCTTTCATTCTTTCTCTCTTTCTTCCTCTTTCTCAAATTATCTATGAAAGTGTGTGTATTATTGTCTACCTAGATATATTATGTCTAGTTTCAACACATTTACATGGTATCAGAGCCGATGGACTTCTAAGCAAAAGGTAGACAAAATGTTTTGCAGGTACAAAATATTGAAGACAATGGAAAGATGGAATTCCAAAAAGAATTCATTCTTACACCTTACAACTATTTTGCATGGAAGGATAAATTAGCCATACATCTCTGAACCAGAGGGTTGTAAATTTTAACCTTGAATATAGATACATAACCGACATCAACCATAGAAAAATCCAAGTACTTAAATCACATGGATGAGGCACTCAGAACAATTTGAAATCTTATTTCTCCTGATCTCCTTTTTCATATATCTTCCTATAAGACTCCCAATGAAGCCTAGACCACCTTGAAAGGGATATTTGGAAAACATGATGAGATGAGAGTACACATGTTGGAGGTGGATCTTCTCACAATCGATCCTTAAATCTTCGACAATATCCAATATTTCTTTACAAAATTCAAGGATTTATTGTCACAACTCAAATATTTTGAGGTTGATAAATCGAATGAGGAGAAACAAATGGTTCTCACCATTCTATCCAAGCTTGGTCCTGAATTCTCCATATTTGTATTGACAATCCTTTCTTTTAGATTCGCTCCCAGAGCCACCTGGAAGATGCCTTCTCTTGAGGACTTTATCGAATCCCTGGCACAAGAGAAAACCAAGCTCATCAACATGGGCACAATCAAAGGCCAAAGGGTGAATGAACTTATTGTCCATGATGGCAGACGCAAATATCATAAATCTATATATAAAGATAAATGAAAAGATCATGCACATCTAAAGAAGGAAGGGTACACAAAACCCTTCATCGATGCCTTCGGATCCAAAGGGGAAAAGGGAATAAAAGGAGAGAATTGCTCGTACTGTCACAAAGGAATCCATCCAGAATCCACATGCATGCAAAAAAAAATAGATATGATGTCTGAAATACTTCAACAAAAAATTCATGGAGATCACATCCCCAAGGGTAAAAAGAAGAAGAAGCCAGAAGATCTGAATTCCAAAAAAGACAATTCTAGACATGCCTTCATTGCAATCAACTCCTCTCCCAGTGATTGGATTGTAGATTCAGGAGAATCACATCACATGTCTTATTCAGAAGCAGACTATTCTTCTTTGGATTCATGCAAAGGTCCTCCTATTTTGATGGGGGACAACTCTTCTGTCGAAGTCACCGACAAAGGAAGGATTGAACTCTCCAACGGAAGCTTCAAGAATGTGTTTCATGTATCATATGATGAATTTCGACACTGGAAATAAATTCATATTCACACCAAATTTTGTGGACATCTATGACATGCAAACCAAATCTAGGGTTGCTTCTGATGAGGTAAATCATCAGTGTAGATTGTATAATTTTTTTGAATTCATTGAACCTGATTCTTGTTTACTGCTTACTCATGGTGAAGAAAGTAGTAGGATATGGAACGAAAGGTTTGTACATTTGAATTTCATGTACATGAAACATATTAGCAACCAAAGATTGGTTGATGGTCTACTAGACATCCATTTCTCCAAGGGAGTATGTGAGGGATGTGTTCTCGAAAAACACTCTCAAGAGAAATTCGACAAAGAAAAATATCAACGCGCTTCTTCACCTTTAGATCTGATTAACAGTCAACTTATGGGTCCCTTTCCTCATCCATCTGATGCAAGAGAATCTCTCCACGTGAGCCAGCTAGCCAGCTAGCCACATCGAGAGCGTGCATTCAAAGCTGAAGAGAGAGGTGCAACCTCATTCAAATTTGAAATTGAATGTAATTAAGTGCTTACACTGGTGAGCCATGGAAATCGTGCCTTTGCGTAGGTTGTAGATAGGATCGGCTTTAATGCTAGATCGGTTGAGATCTAGATCTAGATTCTAGACTAGACAACCCATTCATTGTAATTGAATAGGGTAGGTAGACCTGGAGGGAAGAGCTCGATGAGCCCCTTAGGTAAAAGAGATTTTCTTATCTCATTTTCAAGAGAGTGGTAGTTGTGAGAGGATCTTCATGTAGAGTAGAGAAGAGAAGAGCCAGAGGAGCTCAGGAACACCTTTGTAAATACAGGCATTTTCCATTTTAATATAATCAGAAGTAGTTTTTCCTGCATGAGTTATGTGTTATATGGATGTCTGTGAGTGTTCTTCATATTGTGAATGTATGTTGTAGTTGTGCATTTGGAGGAGTGTGTTTGACTTCCAGGGTGAAGGTCTTTGAGGTTTCATGACAGAAGGGCATGACAGAGTACTGCGGTCTCTGAATACCGGTGCATTGAGGATGCACTTTTGAACACTGTGGGTTCAGAAAAAGGCATGCCAAGGCACAAGAACTTAAGTCAAAAACTCAGAGGAAGAAGACCTCAAGGTTGTTGAATACCTTGGAGGCAAGGCTGTGTGGGAGAAGACACAGTTGTAGACAGAATCTCTGAGGAGTTCTGTAAAGCACTGCCAAGTGGGCATTGAGCACAGGTGCAAGGTGAAATTGGAGGAACTCTGTTGTGAGTTAAAATAGAATCATTGAGGATTCTGTAGAGCTCTTCCAAGTGGGAATTGAGTGTGTGTACAGTGGTGCACAGGAGAAGGAACTCTGTTAGGAGGGCATCGAGTCAGTGTGCAGACAGGCATAGGAGAAGAGAACTCTTGGAGTTCTGGAGCTGGAGGAAGTATCCATTGAAGGATCTTCACTGGGTTGTTGAACACCCAGAAAGACTCAGCAAGAGGTTGTTGGAGCAAAGGATAGCCAGAAGGGAATCCAAGTATTCTCCATCTATGGGAGAAGGAAGAAGGGAAAAATCCCTCAAGGGGTCTCAGTGTTCGAAGAAGCTCAGGAGGGCCAGTGTTCTCATATGCGCACTGAAGCTCAGAGTGAAGGAGTTCCCAGAGAGGAAGAAGACAAAGGTTGAGGCCTTTGAAGGATTGAAATTACTCCAAGCGTAGGCAGGAAGTGCTCAAGCTCAGGAGGGATCAACAACAGTCGTCAAATTTGTTGGAGAAAAGAGATCTGGACCGTTGAAGATTCACGTCCAGGAAGGCGTCAGAAGAAGCACACAGAGGAGGAGAGAGACAATCGTCGAATCTCACTCAGAAATATTGTCAGCCATTGGATCAGGAGGAGTAGCGCAAATTTTAGTCTCTGGAGGAGGAGCGCACAATAAGAACAGATATGGTTCGTTAGATATGGGACAGATACCCGACAGCCGTCATATTGGACAGGAGCTGCACGAGGTTTAACCATCAGGATATCGACACTCGGTAAATCAGGATTCCTAAGGTTGTGAGAATTGAGACATCGAAAGCCTCGAAATCTCGACGAGATCAGAATCATCCATTGGAGGGACGCATGGCAGTGATCGAGTGCCACCAGGGAAATCTTGACAGGAGGTCAGCCATCGGAGGATTAGGAATCGGAGTTTCATGAGTCCTGTGAACATTAGCAGTTGGAGTCACAATATCACAAAACACGATACTTCGACAGGAATTGTACAACTGCGCGAGACCACAGAGAAGTGAGGAGTACAGGTGGCAGGTCAAAGGCCGGGAGATGTCGGAGGACCGGTGCATCGGGAATCTGTAAATCAGTATCCCCGTGGACAAAGGATCGAGGAAACCAATAGTGGAACCTTGACACAGAATCTGGACCATCTATTCTGGTGGGACGTGTGTCAGGAGATCTCGAGGAGTCAGAGATCGGAGAATCGGGGTTTATGAGAACAAGAAACACTTGTCGCTTGGAATCGCGAATCGCGATACCCCGATCAGTGGGGGACAACTGTCAACATATATGGGAAGGTGGAAGGCACCGTAGTGGAAGCCAGTTGTCAGCACAATGGAGAGCCAGGATTCGAGGAGTCAGGAATCCAGTAGGCGTATGCATTTTGGCATCGAAAACCCCGAAACCCCGCTGGGATAAGGTTGTGGTCACGAGATAGAGGTCACATTGGCCAGGGTTTAGCCAGTAGGGGCTAAAGGCGGAAGAGAGCTCATCGGTGACCGGGGAATCGAGAGGACAATGACTCTCGACAGTGGAAAGTCTGAAACCCCGAACCCCGATGTTGAGTCGGAAATAACCACGGTTAGGTGAAGAAGGCCGTGTTAGGGTGAGAGAAGACCTGTGGGTCAGATTTTCACAGTGATTCCCGAGGGAATCCAAGGAGCCACTTCAGTTCAGTGAAAGGGGAGAATTTGAATGATCCTGAGAGTGGGAGGTGCATGCAGAGACCCTGCGGGGTATGCGTCTGCGACCTCACGCCGTCAAGTGGTATCAAAGCTTGTTCTTGTCTGTATATTTTAGGTGAGAGAGGCAAGAGGAAGACAGAGAACTGGAGGACTCTATAAGGACTTGTTTGCAGGTAGGCAACAGTCCATAGACAGTTAGGGAGACTGTAGGAGGATGAAGCTGGAACACTTAGAGATGCAAAGTGATAGCAGGTTTTCCAGGGGAGCAGACAGAGACGACACCATGGTTACTGAAGACCATAGGCATGCTGGGAGGAAGAAGAGCAAGGAAGAAAATCTTGTGGAATTTGATAAAGAAATGACTAGAGACCTCTATGAATTAAAGGCAGACATAGAGAAATTTGAACTGCGAATGCAGTAGGATAGGAGGTTGAGACGGATACGTGAATTACCCATGGAGAAGGAAAAATAAAAATGGTCAGTCAAGCAGCTGATGGTCATGAGACAGCACAGGGTGTTAAAAAGATGGTTGAGGTACGCTGAAAACCTCAAGGCCACAGAGGAAAAGATGATTTATCACTGTGAGCCAAGGACTGGGAGAGGTCTTGATGATGAAGAATTTGAATGGGGATCAACTGAGGATCTCAAGAACTTCCAGGAGGGCAGAGAAGTATAAATTCCCATTTTCCAGGAGGGCAACAAGTTGATATTGGTTGAGGATCTCATGGACTGTCAGGAGGACAACCAAGGAATTTCACATTGCCAATTGGGCAATGATAAGAGGTCACTACGGGATCTCGAAGACTACCAGGAGGGCAACGAAATCATCTCGGATTTCCAGTTGGGTAGAGATGAGGATTCGAGGCCATCTGAAGGTCTCATCGACTCAGAGGAGGGTTCAATTCAGCAAGGAGTGCTGATGAAGATGGGATCGGTTGATCTCATAGTATGCCAGGAGGGCAGTAGAAACATCCCATATTGCCATGTGGGCAGGGATGATCCAGTGAGTTGGAATCATCCAGAGGAGCTGACAGCAGAAGAAGAAGTAGAAGCAGACGAAGAAGAGAGTGAGCATTCTGAGGAATGGCTCAACGCATTCAACTATGAAGCTGAAAAGACTGCAACAGGGGAGATTGCAGGAGCAGAAGAGGAAGAGGCAGATAGCATATGTTTTACTAAGTTGTGGAAGTAGATAGAAGCCCTGGAAGAAAGGGTGAGAGTGCAGGGAAGGCACATCCAACAGGTGAGGTTGGAAATAGGTAAGGAGGAAGGCATGGGAGATCATGATGATCTGCCCAATGGCCAAAAATGTTTGCAACTAAGGAGACTGCAAAAATAGGGCCAGACATGGGAGAAGTTGGATGCAGTGATCGAGGAGATCATGGAGCTGATGTTGAGGTCAGCAGAGACTACCAGCAAGGAGAGGTTGAACAGAAAAGAAGCAGCAGCAACGGAGCAGCAGAAGCAGCAGCAGCAGTAGAATGGAGCAGATGGTAAGCTCCAAATATTTGTTTGGGATCCAAGAGGATTTCCAACTGCTTAGAGGGGAAGCGCATGAGAAGGAGCTCATGATTTTACAGTTGAGGAGTTTGATGCAGGAGCATCTCTCCACGTCAGCCAACCAGCCAACCAGCAACGTCGAGAGCGTGCATTCAAAGATGAAGAGAGAGGCCCAACCTCATTCAAATTTGAAATTGAATGTAATTAAGTTCTTAGGCTGGTGAGCCATGGAAGCTGTTCCTTTGCGTAGGCTATAGATAGGATTGGCTTTAATGCTAGATGGACTGAGATCTAGATCCAGATTCTGGACTAGACAACCCATTCATTGTAATTGAATAGGGTAGGTAGACCTGGAGGGAAGCGCTCGATGAGCCCCTCGCATAAAAGATATTTTCTTATCTCATTTTGAAGAGAGTGGTAGTTGTGAGAGGATCTGCATGTAGAGCAGAGAAGAGAAGAGCCAAAGGAGCTCAGGAACACCTTTGTAAATACAGGCATTTTCCATTTTAATATAATCAAAAGCCATTTTTCCTGCATGAGTTTTGTGTTATATGGATGTCTGTGAGTGTTCTTCATACTGTGAATGTATGCTGTAGATGTGCATTTATAGTAGTGTGTTTGAATTTCAGGGTGAAGGTCTTTGAGGTTTCATGCCAGGAGGGCGTGACAGAGTACTGTGGTCTCTGAATACCGGTGGAATAAGGATGCACTTCTGAACACTGCGGGTTCAGACAAAGGCATGTCGAGGCACCGGAACTGATGTCAACAACTCAGAGGAAGAAGACCTCAAGGTTGTTGAATACCTTGGAGGTGAGGCTGTGTGGGAGAAGACACAGTTGCAGACAGAATCTTTGAGGAGTTTTGTAAAGCTCTGCCAAGTGGGCAATGAGCACAGGTGCAAGGTGAAATTGGAGGAACTCTGTTGTGAGTTCAGATAGAATCACTGAGGATTATGTAGAGATCTTCCAGGTGGGAATTGAGCGTGTGTACAGTGGTGAACAGGAGAAGGAACTCTGCTAGGAGGGCATTGAGTCAGTGTGCAGGTAGGCACAGGAGAAGAGAACTCTTGGAGTTTTGGAGCTGGAGGAAGTATCCATTGAAGGATCTTCACTAGGTTGTTGAACACCCAAAAAGACTCAGCAAGAGGTTGTTGGAGTGAAGGATAGCTAGAAGGGCAACCAAGTATTCTCCATCTGTGGGAGAAGGAAGAAGGGAAAAATCCCTCAAGCGGTCTAAGTGTTCGAAGAAGATGAAAAGGGCCAACATTCTCATATGCGCAGTGAAGCTCAGAGTGAACGAGTTTTCAGAGAGGAAGAAGACAAAGGTCGAGGCCTTTGAAGGATTGAAATTCTTCCAAGCATAGGTAGGAAGCGCACAAGCTCAGGAGGGATCAACAGTAGTCTTCACATCAGCTAGAGAAAAGAGATCTGGACCGTTGAAGATTCACGTCCAGGAAGGCATCAAAAGAAGTGCACAAAAGAGGAGAGAGACAGTCGTCGAATCTCACTTCGAAATATCGTCAACCATTGGATCAGGAGGAGTAGCGCAAAGTTTAGTCTCTGGAAGAGGAGTGCACAAGAAGAATAGATATGGGTCGTCAGATCT
>SNQJ01S0012703.1:120774-174732 GCA_010110895.2 Picea sitchensis
ATATATATATATATATATATATATGTTCTCATACATAAAGAAATGGTAGAACTATTTGTTGTGTTCCTATTGACCATTGGATTATATATATATATATTGAATTTCCATTTAAATATGTACATACACAAATACCATAGAGAATAGATAGAACGAATAACACCCCGAATACATTCTTTATTACCACAGAAATATAGTGATGAATTCATAGTATTTTTCAAAAGCAACCATGGTACCATAATCCAAACTCCACAACCTCTTATAATGTAAATAGAGCTCTAAGAAAGTGTACACATAATCTTGATATAACCAAAGTTAATCCACATAAGGATATGGAACTTGAATACCTTTCAAGTAAGATGATTCCTTCATCCGATTTCGCCAACTTGTGCAACCTGCAAAGGAAGTAAAAGGGGGGTTTAGTAAACTATGATAACATTTTAATTCTATTGAGACTAAGTAATAAGAATAATTCAAGGAAAATACTTAGCTTGAGTCCGACGAAGAACCAAATTGTCTTTTGTTCTTGCGCAAAAATATCTCCACGATCCAAGAGGAGTAGGAATGGACCCAAAATCGACTGATGGGTACCCTCACAAAACAAAAAAGGGGCTCATCATTAATTTCATATATCAATGCATAGAACTTCACTTATAAAATAGAGAGAGGCGATAGTAAACAACTAGCATCGAAATAGACTATCCATAGATTTAATCAAACATGAAGCCAAATTAATATTTCTTCAAACCCTATGTCGAGGACCAATAAACAAAAGGATTCGACTATGTAAAAGTCATCGTTTAAACAAGAGAATGCCATTTAATTCTCCTGAAATCGCACTGTGGAATCTTCTAATTTGGGTAACGATCACAGTGAGGGAAGTATTAAATTAATAAGAATTCATAACAGGTGCATAATATGTGACCTGTGTATATTCAAAATAGATCATTAAAGTCTAAACAACATTAAAAAATGGTAAAATATGAAAGTCTGAGTGCATAGAAACATAGTAAGAACCAAAAGAACAGGTTAAAATCTAACGGTGCAAAAAACGAGTTCAAACCCTAGGAATTTTGAATCAACTGTTGATTAAACAAGTTACCCTCTCATTTACTAGTGCAGAGTGGTCGACATGGGCAAGGTCTTTCTTAAACGACTTAAATTCATAATTGTAGATCAAGGGAAGGATGTTGCCGAGGTGGCCATGATACAATCCACCATTCTTCTCAGTAGAGAATTTATTTTACAACCAGAGGGTACAAGAAAATGTGTTTCAAACGAAAGAAAATCATGTTAATACTGCTATTTATATACAGAGAAGGTAAATATGAGACTTTCCCACAGAGTGTTAATATTTTCACAAAGCGTAAATTATAAATTTCCCAAAGAAAGTTAATACTACTATTTATATACACGGAAGGTAAATACAAAAATTTCCCACATAGTGTTAATATTTGCACAGAGCATAAATTACAAATTTCCCATAGAGGGTAATTTCACTATTTACATATGCATAAGGTAAATCCGAAACTTTCCCATAGATTGTTAATATTTCCATACACTTACACAGAGCATAAATTATGAATTTCCCATAGAGGGATAATATATATATATATATACAAAGTGAAAATATTAGAAAATTCCTATGGAGTTTTGACAAAAAACAAGTTTGAATAATAGAAATTAGCATGTCAAGTCTCCAAATATTTGGATGAGTTCCAGAGAATAGGAATATAATGCTTATAATGGTGAAGCGAGAAAGACTGGGGCTTAACTTTTAAAAATATTTTGGGCCACGGTCCAACTGGGAAAGGACCGTAATGAGTATAGGATAGAAGACTAACAAGCAACCGATGGGAAAACACAATAACCCTCCAATCCCGAAACCTTAAACACAGTGGAACCTTGGGAGGAAAACGCATACGAAGGGATATTGTGATACTTTTTCCAACCCTCAAACAGAGAAAATAAGTTTGTGCATTGAACCTCTTGTTTATCTACTTTGAACCTCTCAATTATTTTGCATCGCACCTCACAAAGAAGACATTAAGGAATATGTCTCATGGAAAACATAATAGACAGGACGTTACTCACCTTGCACATAGAAGACCTGGATGTGCATACATCCTTCCATCATTCACCAAGGCCGGGCTTACCAAGTCATCGACCATATACAACATAGAGGAAAATTTTAGTATACAACGCAAAGGTTGATTTCGCATACAACGCAAAGGCAATTTTCTTGTTATAGGATGAAAGGGGCAACTACAAAGAATAACTTTCTACCTCAAGGGCCTCACTAGAGGGGTAAACATAGTGGGTACAGACCCTTATGTCTACCATGTGAAATCGAGGAGATGGTGATCTTGCATTGGAAGTGTTTTCCTAAGTGTTAGCCTGGAAGGTAGGGGACATGACTCACCAATAATGAACTAGGCCATGAGTAAATGCCTATAGGACCTGACTTGTCTTCCACCTTAAATGGTGTCCCAACCACTTAATTGTTGATCTATGTTAACAGTCGAACCCTAGGATGAAAGGAGTATGTTTATAGTCGGGTATGGATTACCAATGTTAGGAATAGGTTTATGTTCACGACGCTAGAAGAAAGCAATACGTTGTGTATCGATATATGTTCATTACACTATGATAAAGCCATACATTCTTATAGTATCCATTTATTAGTCTATATGTTCAATATATATATATTTTTATTGTTATGGATCCATATGAAAGCTTATATGGTACACGATATATATCATTATGGTTAGTGTTATTGTTATGGATAGACTATATGATGGTCTATAGTCTATAGTCTATTATGTGATGTATTATGGATAACATGTCTTGACATAGACATGGTGGTTATTCTAAGGGCTATGACAGCCATGGTCATAATTTTATTCAATACAAATAAGTGTATGATTCCAATTCAATAACGACAATAAATATGCTATCCATACAATAAAGGAATAAAGATTTGTTTAATGGGTTATCTCTATGTCACAATCAAATGTTGGAGAGTCAAGTAAATTTAATGTCCCCTAACAAAAAAAAATATATTTGGGAAATTTGGGTTACATTACATATGGTATTAGAGCTGAAGTTTACAATACTTGGACCTCAGGGAAAGGCCAAATTAATTTAATTCTTTTATTTCTGTTGAATAAAAACTAACAAATATGTTTACTATTATAAACAAAAAAATTATTGGTTTGTTGTTATAATGTCAACACAGAATGAAGAAGAAATTAGACTTGAAGTCAATCCTAATAAAGGACTTCCTAAAGAACTAGGGCATAACATTGAAGGAATTTTATCCACCCAGGTTTTAGAAACAATGAAGAACCTCATAGTAGAATTACAAGTCTTTAAAGAAGATAATGAAAAGATGAAAAATGCACAGGAAGATCAGTTAGAAATAAATGAAATGCTTCTACGCAGTGTAGTAACCAAGAGGATCCCAAAGAGCAATGACAAAGAGGAAGAAGTCAACAAAAGGTCCTTTAAAAAATTTGGTCATGAAATAGAAAATGAGAACCGTTCTTCGGAAGATACACACATGACAGGAAACAAAACAACTACATGAAGAAAAATAAAACAAGTAGATCACCTAGAAGATGAATTCAAGAAAATAAAACCATCCACCTTTGACGAAGAATCAAGGACAGGTGAAGAGGCTGAAGAATGGCTAGTAGATATAAAGAAATACTTCCATATTTACAATTACTCTAGTAATATGAAAGTCAGAATGACCATGTACAACTTGAAGGGAAAAGCAGGTATATGGTGGAAATACCTGAAATTGACTAAGGGATTGAAAGAGAAACAAATGGAATGGTCATATTTTAAGAAATATTTCAAGAAGCAATATTTGTCAGAAAGTTAGTAAAAAAGAAAAACTAAGGAATTCTATGAGCTAAGAATCGGAAAAATGACCATGGACGATTAGATAAATAATTTTTTGGAACTATTGATATTTGTACCATAAATAAAGGAAGACAAAGTAAATATACAATGATTTTTAAGTTGTCTACCACAGTCATACAAAGACAGAATTGAATTTGACAATACCAAGTCTTTAAATGAAGTGTTTATAAAGGCTTGGATTTTCTATGATCAATACAAATAAAGGTCTGAAATTCCCAAGGCATAGAAGGACAAGAAATATGATAGAATGAATCAGTGAAAGAAAGGATTCCAACCGGCCCCTTTCCAGAATATGGCTAAAAGTTTCCAAAAGAAGGAATATCATTCTAACACCCAGAGTTCTCAAGGGGGAGGTAGACCAGTTAACCTGGGTGTTAAGAAATTTGGGGACAACCCTAAAAAACCATTGAAGTGTTGGGAGTGTGGAGAACCTCACTTGAAGAGAAATTGTCCATGCTTAATTTCCACGGCAAGAAATCCAGTCCATAACCTACAAGAATCTTTGATAGTAGGATATATGGGTAGAAGCATGAACATAATTAATACATTTGTGGATTGAAGGAAATATTATCATGAATCCACTATCGTGGAGGTTGAAGGTAAAATTCATGATAACCACATTTCCATATTAATTGACCTAGGAGATAATATGCATTATGTTACTCCTGGTTTAGTTGAATTAAACAAGATCAAGAAATTAAATCATGCTAAGTCGTGGATAGTACAATTAGAAACAATGACCAAGATAAAGGTAACATAATTTATTCCTTAATATGAACTCAGCATAGAGGGTCAAAGTACAAAGTTAGATATGAATATTTTACCTTTGGGATATTACAATTGAATCATTGGAATGGAGTGGTTAGAGAAACATAAAGTAATTTTAAACTATTATGAAAAGTCACTTATTTACACAGATGAAAACAACACAGTTAGGACGATACAAGGGACCACAAAACCAATTTTGGTTAGGCAGATATGAACCATGTAGTTTAAGAAATGTATGAACAAAGGTTCCCAAGTTTATGTTGTTAAGATAAATAATCTGTTAGAAAAGGAAAACAAATCCAGTTTAAAGGAATTTGCAGTGCTACATGGGTTTAGAGATGTATTTGTGGACAAAATACCAGAACTACCTCCAAGAAGAGAGATAGATTTCTCCATCAATCTATTACCTGGACCCACCCTGATATCTAAGGAACCTTATAGAATGTGTCTAACCATATTAAAGGAATTGAAAATTCAGCTGCAAGAACTTTTAGATAAATAATATATCAGACCAAGCATCTCACCTTGGGGAGAACCAGTTCTCTTCATTAAAAATAAAGATGGGACCTTGAGACTATGCATTGACTATCGACAACTAAATAAGATGATGATCAAGAATAAGTATCCTTTACCCAAAATTAATGACTTGTTTGACCAGGTTGGAGGAGCAAGGATCTTCTCTAAGTTAGATTCAAGGTCTGGTTATCACCAAGTCAGAATAAAAGACAAAGATATAAATAAAACAACATTTAGAACACATTACAGACACTATGAGTTTGTTGTAATTTTGTTTGGTCTTACTAATGCACCAACAACCTTTATGTGTTTGATGAATAGTCTATTCAGTCAATATCTGGATAAATTTGTGTTGGTGTTTATCAATGATATTTTAGTTTAATGGAAAATAGAAGAAGAACATGAGGAACATCTGAATATAGTATTGCAGATCTTAAGGAAACACAAGTTGTATGTGAAGTTTGATAAGTGTGACTTCTACCAAAGAAGGATACAATACCTAGGACACGTGATGTCTGAAGAGGGTATTGCAGTTGATCCATATAAGATAAAATCCATTATGGAATGGCTTATCCCTAAGGATGTAGCAGAGATCAGATCATTCATCGTAATTACTGGTTATTACTGAATATTTATCGAAGGATTTTCTAAGATCGTGTATCCAATTACATCCATACAGAAAAAGGGAATAAGATCTACTTGGTCACAAAAGTGTCAGGACAACTTTGATAAATTAAAAGGACTATTAACTACAACGCCTATCCCGAGGGTAGCATATCTCGATAAATATTCTATAGTTTGCGTGGATGAAAGCAAATAAGACTTGGGAGGTGTCCTAACACAATATGGGCACGTCATCTATTACGAATCATGTAAACTGAAATAACCTAAATAGAATTACGTTACACATGATTTAGAATTAGCAGCCGTAATTCATGCGTTGAAAATGTGGCGACATTATTTAATGGGGAGAAGGTTTCTGCTACTAACCAACAACTGTGGTGTAAAGTTTTTATTCAATCAACCAGATCTCAATGCAAGGCAAGTGAGATGGGTAGCCTTTTTAAGTGAAATTGATTTCAAAGTATGAGACATCAAAGGTAAAGAAAACAAAGTTTTAGATGCTCTCAGTTGGAGGACTAATGGACTTTATGAGATACGTGTTATAAAAGTAGAAAATGACATCGAACAAAGAATAAAATATGCAAGCAGTAATGACGAAAAGTACATCAAAACAACGACACAATTGCAAGAAAATTTAGAAAAAAATGAACAAAACAGATATGAGTTTAGATAAAAATTGATTGTTAAGGCTCAAAAACAGGTTGTATGTACCTAATTCTACTGATTTAAAATCAACAATTCTTGACAAATTGCATAAAAGGTCATATTCTAGTCATCTAGGACACTAGAAAATGATAACAACCTTAAGAAAATTGTATTATTGGCCTAACATGAATAGTGAAATAGATGAATATTTATCAAAATGCTTATATTGTCAACAGGTAAAGGCTGAACATCAACATCCATCCATTCTACATATCAAGTGGGAGATTATCTCATTGGTCTTCATCACAGGTTTTCCTAAGACCCAAAAGAAAAATGACTCAATTATGGTAGTGATTGATAAACTTAGCAAATCTGCACATTTTATACCTATGAAATCTACTTACAAAGAAATTAATATTGCTAAAACTTTTATGAAATAAATATTTAGATTGCATCGAATTCCTAAGATGGTGATCTTCGATAGAGATGTCAAATTTATGTAAAAGTTTTGAAAGGAATTGTTTGTAGGATTGGATACTAACCTGAATTTCAGCACAAACTACCATCCACAAATGGATTGGAAAACTGAACGAATGAATTAGATTGTGGAAGAAATGCTACAAATGTACGTGATAATGAAACCAAATAAGTGGGAGGACTACCTACACTTAGTTTAATTTTCTTAAAATAATGGCTATCAGACATCAGCCAAGATGAGTCCCTTCGAAGAATTATACGGAAGGAAATGAAAAACCCTAATTAGCTTGGATAATATAGTTGATAGGATTATGATGGGACTGGAAATGCTCCAGGAAATGGAGAAAATGGTAAAAAGGGTAGAAAAGAATTTAAAGGAGGCCCAATACCGACAGAAAAGCTACCTAAATTTAAAAAAGAGAGACTAGGAATTTCAAATTGTGGACCATGTATATCTGAAAGTCAAATAAAGGAGGAGCTCTCTAAAGCTAGGAAATTGTTCAAAGTTGGCACCCAAGTTTTGTGGCCCCTTCGATATTTTAACTCGAATCGGACCCGTGGCATATCAACTAGCACTTCCTACAAACTTAAAAGTTCATAATTTTCTTCATGTTTCCTTATTAAAAATGTATAGTCATGATCCTACTCACATCATTGATTGGAACATGGTGTAGGTGGAACCAGAAGGAGAGTTCCAAGAAGAACCTATGCGCATTCTGGACTGGAAAGAAACAGTACTCCAGAACAAAACCATCACCTAGGTAAAAGTGCAATGGAAGAATTTTAGCCTTGAGGAGGCCACTTGGGAATTGGGGGAAGATTTGCAGAAATTTTATCCAACCCTATTTTAAGACAGGAATGAACATTGAGGACAATGTTGTACTTAATGGAGAGAGGATTTAATATCCTCAAATTTTAGAATATTAAATTCTAAGTGAGCTTTGAAATAATTTTTTTTTTTTTGGAAAACTCAGATTTGGAAATTATTTGTCATTTATGGAAAATATGAATTTGGAATTTTTATTGTTGTAATTAATTATTTTATGACTCTTGGGAAAAGATTTGACTTGCCCAAATAACCTCTTTTATTTTGATAAATGTGAAAGAAAAACTTTTAATAAATTAAATTATGGAAGACAAATGGAACAACTAGGTTAAAAATAGTTGACCATGACTCCATGAGTGGGGAACATGTTTGAGTTACCTCAAGGATGATTTTTACAAGTGGAAAATGTGGAATTTGACCACTAGAAACCCCTAAATATCAGGGATTTTTAAAGATGGGTATTTCCCAAGGAGGGAAGGAAATACCTAGGGACAAGGATGCATATAAAAACAACATATGGAGGAGGCAGGATGCTTCTTAGTATGTTGGGGGGAAAGAAACTATGTGTTTTTATGAGCATTGTTAGTGTGAGGCAAAGGAATTTTTTATATGTGGATGGTGACTATAGCTAAGGAGGATCATTCATTTTTCCCTTTTGGACTCATGGTCAGGCTAGGGGGTGAACATGGCAAGTGAACTTGGTTTTTCTATTCTATGGCTGGGTGGAACGTGGATGTTCCATTTGCATTCCAGCATCAAGTTTTAGATATGTATCTTGTCTTTCTTTCCTTGTCAATGGTATGCTTATGATTATTATTTTTTAGGAATATGATGGCTTATTATAGTTAAAGGATACCAAATATTTTGTTTATTTGAAATGTGATGGTGGTACATATATATTTAAATGTCTGTGTGTGTGTGTGTGTGCACGTGCGCATGCTCATACATACATAAATAGAAGACTATTTTATGTTCCTATTGGCCATTGTGTGTGTGTGTGTGCTCATACATAAAGAAATGATAGAACTCTTTGTTATGTTGGTATTAACCATTGGAATATATATATTGAATTTCCATTTAAATTTGTACATACACAAATACCACAGAGAATAGATAGAATGAATAACAATCTGAATACAGTCTTTATTACGACAAAAATATAGTGATGAACTCACAACATATTGTAAAATAAACCATTGCATTCAATCGATCATTGTTCAAAATATTACAGTTGGAGTACCATAATCCAAACTCCACAACCTCTTATATTATAAATAGAGCTCTAAGAAAGTGTACACATAATATGGATATAACTTAATCTAATGCGTGCAAGGACATGGAACTCGAATACCTTTTGAGTAAGATGATTCCTTCATCCAATTTCTCCAACTTGCACAACCTGCAAATGAAGTAAGAGGGGGGTTTAGTAAACTGTGCTAAAATTTTAATTTTATGGAGATGAAACAATAAGAATAAGTTAAGGACAATACTTAGCTTGAGTTCGACGAATACCCATATCGCCTTTTTTTCTTGTGCGACAATCTGTCTACGATCTAGGAGGAGGAGTGGACCCAAAATTGACTGATGGGTACCCTCGCAAAACAAAAAAGGGGCCCATTATTAATTTCATATATCCATGCATAGAACTTCACTTACAAAAAGAGAGAGGTGACAGTAAACAACTAGCATTGAAATAGATTGTGCATATATTTAATCAAAAAGGAAGCACACATTAATATTTCTTTAAACCCTATGTCGACGATGAATAAATGAAAGGAGTCGACTATGGAAAAGTTAGTGTTTAAACAAGAGACTGCCATTTAATTCTATTGAAATCACACAGTGGAATCTTCCTATTTGGGTATTGATCACACTGAGGGAAGTATTAAATTAATAAGTATTCATAAGAGGTGCATAAGATGCGCCTCTGCATATTCACAATAGATCATTAAAATCTAAACAACATTACAAAATGGTAAAATCCAAAATTCTTAGTGAATAGCAACACATAATAAGAACCAAAACCATAGGTTAAACTCTAGCGATGCAAAAAATGAGCTCGAACACTACAAATTTTGAATGAACAGTTGATTAAACAAGTTACCCTCTCATTTACTAGTGCAGAGTGGTGGACATATGAAAGGCCTTTTGTAAACGACTTAAATTCATAACTGTAGATCAAGCGAAGGATGTTGCCAAGGTGGCCATGAGAAAATCCACCATTCTTCTCTGTAGAGAATTTGTTTTACAACTAGAGGGTACAAGAAAATGTTTTTCAAATGAATAAAATCATGTTAATTTTGCTATTTATATACACATAAGGTAAATATGAAACTTTCCCACAAAGTGTTAATATTTGCACAAAGCATAAATTAGGAATTTCCCACAGAGGGTTAATACTAATATTTATATACACAGAAGGTAAATATGAAACCTTCCCATAGAGTGTTAATATTTTCAGAGAGCGTAAATTAGGAATTTCCCACAAAGGGTAATACCACTATTTATATACATAGAAGGTAAATACGAAAATTTTCCACAGAGTGTTAATATTTCCATGCATTTACACAGAGCATAAATTACGAATTTCCCACAAAGGGATAATATTGATATTTATATATACAGAATGCAAATATTCAAAAATTCCTATGGATTTTTGACAACATACAAGTCTTAATAATAACAATCAATGTAGCAAGTCTATGGATTTTTGGACGAGTTCGAGAGTATAGGAATAACAGGGTTATAACAGTGAAGCGAGAAAGACGAGGGTTTAAATTTTGAAATGATTTTAGGCCATGGTCCGACTAGGAAAGGACCATAGTGAGTATAGGATAGAAGACTAACAACCAACCGAGGGGAAAACACAATTTAACCCTCCAATCCTGAAACCTTAAACATAGTGGAACCCTGAAAGGAAAACACATACAGAGGCATATTGCCATACTTTTTCCAACCCTCAAACAAAGAAAATAAGTCTATACATTGAACCTTTCATTTATCTACTTTGAACCTCTCAATTATTTTACATCACACCTGACAAAGAAGACATTATAGAACACATCTCAAGGAAAACATGAGAGACAAGACGTTACTCACATTATGCATAGAAGACCTAGATGTGCGTGCCTCCTGTCATCATTCACCAGGGTCGAGCTTACCAAGTTGTCGGCCATATACAACGTAGAGGAAAATTTTAGTATTAAACACAAAGTTCGATTTCACATACAGCGCAGAGAAAATTTTCTTGTTACAGGACGAAAGGGGAAACTGGGAAGAACAACTTTATACCTCGAGGGCCTCGCTAGATGAGTAAATGCAGTGGGTATGCATGCTTACCTCTACCATGTGAGGTTGAGGAGATGGTGAGCCTTCATTGGGCATGTTTTTATAAGTCTCATCCTGGAAGGTACAAGATAAGCTTCACCATTAATGAACTAGGCCATGAGTAAATGCCTATAGGACCCAACCTGTCATTCACCTTAAACAATTTTCGAACCACTTAATTGTTGAGCTATGTTAGTAGTCGAACCCTAGGATGAAAGGATGATATTAATAGTCGGGTAGGGATTACCAAAGTTAGGAATAGGTTTATGTTCTTGGAGCTATAACAAAGCAATACGTTGTGTATAGTTATATGTTTGTTACACTATGCTAAAGCCATATGTTGTTATGGTATCCATCTAATAGTATATATGTTAAACAATACATATACATATACATATATATATATATATATATATATATATATTATTATGGTTAGTGTTAGTGTCATGGATCCATATGATAGTCTATATGGTAAATGATATATATCGTTATGGTTAGTGTTATTGTTATGGATAGTATATATGATGTTCTATTGTATATAGTCTGTTATGAATTGTATTATGGATAACATGTCTTGACATATACATGGTGGTTATTCTAAGGGCTATGACAACCCTAGTCACAATTTTCTTCAATACAAATAAGTGTATGATTCCAATACAATAATGATGATAAATTTTCTATGCATATAATAAAGGAATAAATATATGTTTAATGGTTTATCTTTGTATCACACTCAAATGTTGGAGAGTCAAGGAACTTTAATGTCCCCTAACAATTTTTTTTTTATTTGGGAAATTTGGGGTACATTACACGAGCATTCAAAGTAGGCTGATCAAACAGGTACTTCAAACCATTATGGTCTTTCCTCAACTCAAATCTCTTTCCCATGAGGTAGTGCCTCCACTTATTCAAAGAGTGCATTATGGCTTCCAACTCCAAATCATGAGTGGAATAGAGCCTTTAATGCTCTTTCAATTTTTCGGACTTGAAGCATATCAGAAATCCTTTCTGACTAAGGACTCCTTCTTGTCATTCTTTTCATGCATCTTTGCAAACCATAAAATCATCATTCAAATATGTGATCTTAAAAATTGGAGCACTGGTTAACAACTACTTCAATTGCTAGAACCTCTTTTCACATTCTTTTTTCCATTGAAACTTCATCCCCTTCCTTTGCAAGGAAGTGATGGGGTGAGCTATTCTTGAAAACCTTGCAATTAATCTTTTGTAGTAGCCAACGAGACCCATGAAGGATATGAATTTTGTCACATTTTTAGGTGTTGTCCACCCTTTAATAGCCTCAATATTTTCAGGGTCCATTGCTATCCCTTCTTCAAATATGATATGCCCCAAATAGTGAATTTGTTTTGATAAAATGAGCACTTTTTCAATTTTGCATACAATGGATTCTCTCTTAGAACTTGCAACATCATCCTCGAACAATGCTCGTGCTCTTATTTTGACTTGGAATATACAAGGATTTCATCCAAAAAGACAGTGATAAGCTTGTCTAAATATTCTCGGAAAATGCCATTTATTAGGCACATGAAAACCATTGGCGCATTTGATAACCCAAATGGCACCATTGTGAACTCATAATGACCATACCTTGTCCTTAAGGTCGTCTTGTTGATGTTTTCCTCTTTAATCCTTACTTAATGGTATCCTAACCTGAGATCTATCTTTTAAAATATCCTTACATCCTTCAACTGATTGAAGAGATCATCAATCCTTGGTAGAGGATACTTGTTCTTTATAGTGACTTTTTTCAATTCTCTAAAATCGATGCACAAACTAAATGTCCCATCTTACTTCTTCACGAATAAGACTGGGGAACCCAAAGCTGACACTCTTGGGCATATATGCCCCTTCCACATAATCTCTTCAAGATTCATTTGCAGTTCCTTCAGTTCTGGTGTACTCATTCTGTAAGTAGTTTTTGATATTGGAGTTGTTGAAGGCATTAAATTTATAGAGAAATCAATATCTCTTTGGAGGTATTCCTTATACCTCCTTGAACACATCTTCAAAATCTTCCAGGACTCCATGATCCTCCATATTTGGCACCTTATCCTTAGATTCTTCCTCCATATGGGCTGCAAATATTTGACATCCCTTCCTGTAACACTTCTTTAGTTTCATTGTTGATATTTCCTAGATAGCAATTGCCCTGGGAATTCCTTGGACTAATCTCTGATTCCCTTCCTCATCCAAGCAAGTGAATGCCTTATTGTGAAATTCTAATAGGGCATGGTGTTGGTCTAACCAATACATACCAATTAGGAAATCCTATGATCCCAAAGGCAAGATGTTCATATCTTCCTTGGTACTCAGTCTATTCATGCCCATTGGACATGATTTAACCAACTCAACAACTTTTATCTTGGCTCCTCTAACCAGCTACACTAGCCAATATTTTCCATGCTTTCTTCTTGGTAATTGAAATATTTTCACTATCTTAGGATCTATATAGCTATGACTAAACCATGTTTCAATTAAAATAGTAAATGAATGGTTATTGTTCATACCTTCAACTTCAATCATGTGTGATTGAAACTCAACTTTCTTGTTGTCTAGAGCTACATAGATTCTTGGTACTCTTCTACCCATGTCCTCTACTATTTCTTCTTGTGCAACATTATGAAACACTCTCACCTTGTCCTTTATATGAGGGAAATATCTATTCTTATGATCTTCTTTACATCCCCAACATTACATAGGTGTCTTCCTTGGCATTTTCCCACCTACTTCATCCATCGCGGGATCTCTCAAAACTAGCTATCCTTGAGGAATATTTCTAAACAATTGTGGCTTGTTCCCCTTCTACCTCTTCTCCCTCTTAAACTTCCTCTTGTCTTCCCAAGATTTTTGGAAAGTAGAATTTCCTTTTTTTTTATCATATAAACATTTTTATCTCCTTATAGTTTCTTCCAAAGTCTTGGAATCATCATGATGGATTTTATCACTAATGAAATATGGAAGCCCACTCAGATATATATGGATCTTGACTACCTCATCCTTAATGAAAGGGACATACTTCAATAGCTCTAGAAATCTCCTCTCATATTCATCTACAGTCATGCTGCCCAGTTTAAGTTCAAAGATCTCTTTCATCTTCTTGTTATAGTATCTCTTGGCTAAGTACTTATTTTCAAAATGTTTCTTGAATTCCTTCCAAGTCACATTTTTCTCCTTGAGGTGTTGTACTTGCATGAATTGATCCCACCATATGGATGCCTTTCCTTTAAGTTGGTAGATGGTAATTCATCCCTCTGCATGAGAGGAATATTTTTGCAGTTTGAATTATTTCCTCATGCCTAGCAGCCATGTCTCAACATCTTTGTCCTTCTTGTGCTCTCCATCAAAAGTAGGAGGTTTGATCTTATTCATTTCTCCCTTCAACTCATCCACCTCATATATCCTATGATTTTCAGTAGGAGATGGACTTGAAATGTTGTGTGTCCTCCTTTTGGAATGCCTTTGGGAGTGTTGGTAATGTCTAGTACCACTTCTTCCTCTTCATTCCTCTTCAAGGGTTCTGTGACTTCCTGATTTACTGGATCCATTTTCCTTATCCAATTCTTTTCAATTATTTCTAGGCTCCACATCAACTTCATATTGAAGTCTCCTTGTTTCTCCCTAGCTCTCATAAGCCTTTTTTTATCTGCTTGGTGAATTTGGACATCTTTTTTCAACTTCTTAATGATTTTCAACATGCTCACTTATTTATCTATTTCTTCTCCATGCCCATTGGAGTTTGTTTCTTCAATTCCAAAATGGACATCCATTCCTCTAACTTCATCCTCCAGACTATAAGCATCCTATCCTTCCTCCATTTATCTTCACAATGGAACCATTCAATTCGATTATCTCAATTGTTAACTCTGCAAAATGTGAAGTCAACCAAATTTTTGTCAAGCTATTAGACTTAATAATTCTCCAGAATAATGTAAACAATCTGATTCAACAAAACAATTTCAGACAATAATTTTTGTGGGTCATTGGTTGATAGAGAATACCCACAACTCTATCTCTAAGCCCTATTCTATTCTACAATTCACCTTCGGGTGCTAGCCCCTTTTTCTTCCCCTTTTTCTTCGTTTAGCCCTTAATTCGCATGTGACCAAGTGCTAATGGTTGGGATCTTATCCAAAGCCTTGAAACTTTGAGGCTCTAGAGCTTTGAACATTTCCCTTTCCGCACATCACAAACATCACAGAACTTGGAACAAGAAATTTCATGGAGTATGGTGGATATACGGTGATGCAGGAGCATCTCTCCATGTTAGCCAGCCACGCGAACGAGTTCAAATTGCACGCTAAAAGAGAGGCGTAGCCTAATTTAAAATCTGAATTCAATGTAATTAAATGTTGTAGTCTAGGGAGCCATAGAAGTCGTTCCTTTGTGCAGACGTAGGTAGATCGTCTTTAATGCTAGATCAGCTGAGATATAGATCCAAATGTTGGACTAGACAACCATTTATTGTAATTGAATAGGGTAGGTAGACCTGGAGGGAAGTGCTCGATGAGCCCCTCAGGTAAAAGAGATTTTCAGATCTCATTTTGGGTAAGTTGAGTTGTATAGGAGAGCCAGAGAGAGCTCGAGAACACCTTGTAGATACAGGCATTTGCCAATTTAATATAATCAAAGCAGTTTTTCTTGCATTATTCTATGTTATGTGAATGTCTGTGTGTGTTCCATTGTATGTTGTAGATGTATGTTAGGAATTTGCAAGGAGTCTATTTGATTTCAGGTGAAGGTCTTTGAGGCTTCACACCAGGAGGGTGTGATAGAATGTTGTGGGTTCTGAGAGCCATGCACATAGGATGAACTTATGAACACTGCAGGTTCAGACAAAGGCATGTTGAGGCACAAGATATGGAATCAACAACTCAGAGGAAGAAGACCTCAAGGTTGTTGAACACCTTGGAGGCAAGGCTGTGTAGGAGAGACACAGTTGCAGACAGAACTTAGCTGTGAGTTCTGTAAAGATTTTCCAAGTGGGCATTGAGCACATGCACAAGGTGTAGTTGGAGGAAGAACTTTGTTGTGAGTTCAAAAGAGACAAAATCACTGAGGATTCTATGAATCGTTGCCAGGTGGGCATTGAGCCATTGAAAGGAGTGCACAGAGGAGGGACTTCTGATGAGGAGTTTAGAAAGGGGAACATAATCGCTGAGGATTCTGAGAGCTCTGCTAGGAGAGCATCGAGAAAGTGCATAGGTGCACAGGAGAAGAATACATAACTATTGAATGTTCTGTGAAAGGGAAACTCTGTCAGGTGGTCATTGAGACTGTGTGTAGGTAGGAACAAGAAGAAAAGAACTCTTTGAGTTCTGGGAGTGAGAGGAAGAATCCACTGAGGGATATTTGCGGGGTTACTGAACACCCTGAAAGCTCAGCCAAAGGTTATTAGAGCAAACAGAGCCAGGAGGGCATCCAAACATTCTCCATCTGTGCGAGAAAGGAGCAAGGATGAATTTTTTTGGAGGTCAAAGTTACAGGAAGAGCTCAGGAGAGACATCGGGATGTATGCGCGAAGACTCTATAGGAGGTAGACATCAAATCTTCAAAGATTTGAAGAAGATCTCAGGAGGAACAACGTTTTCACATGCGTTGGCGAAGCTCAGAGTCAAGGAGTTTGTAGAGGAAAAAAGAAGCAAAGGTCGAGGCCTTTGAGGAATTGGAAATTATCCCAAGATTGGGAAGAAAGTGAACAGAAGCTCAGAAGGAGGAGACTGTTAGCCGTCAGATCTCACTCAGATACCCATCAGTCCCTGGATTGGGTGAAGGCATGCAGAGGTTAGCCTCTGGAGGAGCACACAAGGAGAAAGGATCTTAGCCATCAAATCTGGAGTAGACACCTGTCATCCATCAGATCAGATAGGAGTTGCACAAGGTTTACCATCGGGACTCCAGCCATCGACATATCGGGAGTCACGAGGACAAGAAAGTCGAGACACTTGAAGTCCCGAAACACTAGAGTGATCTGGACCATCCATTGGTGGAGACATGTGGTGAATATCGAGGCATCAAGAGTCAAGACATTAGTATTCGCATGGACAATAAATTGGGGAAGTCCATGTTGAAAACCCTGACACAAATCTGAGCCATCCGTTTGGGGAGACAGGTGTCAGACATCTGAAGAGAGTCGGGATATCGGCTATCCAGAAATCGGAGTTCTTGAGGTCAAAAGAATCGGGACATCAAAAGTCTTGAAATCCCAGAGAAATCGAGACCGTCCATCAGAGGAGGACGTGTGGCAGCGATTGAGTGTCGTCGCGGAAATCTCGATAGGAGGTCATCCATCGGAGAATCAGGATTCAAAGTTTTACGAGTACTGTGAACATTTGCAATTGGAGTCGTGATACTCTAACAGGAAAATAATAGCATGGGGCCACAAAGGAGTTGGTGAGGAGGAAAGGTGGCATCCCATATCGGGTATCGGGATATCGCGGATCCCGTGAGTGAAGCGTTCATGCATTTTGGTTTTGCGAAGTCCGAAACCCTGACGAGAAAAAGGTTGTGGTCAGAGGGACATTGGTCACGTGGACCAAGGGTATAGTCCGGAGGCTAGCTAGGCGAAGGTGCATCAGGGATCGGAGGATCGCGGATCCAAAGGGAAAGTGCATTTTGGCATAGAAAAGCCGAAACCCCGATAGGAGGAGACAAGGTTGTGGTCTTGTGAGATTGTGGTCACATGGACCAGGAGATGAGCCATGAGGGCTAGCACGTGAAGGAACATATCAGGGATCGGAGGATCATGAATCCAGTGGACATGTGTGTTTCGACATTGGAAAGTTGAAAACCCCAATAGGAACCTATGACTGTGGTCATATGAGGGAAGGTCATGTGGACCAACAACACAGCTAGGAGGGGCTGAGAAAAAGGGGTGCATCAGCAAATTGTCCCATCGATGATTGGGGAATCGAGAGAATAGTGACTCTCGCCTTCAATAAGGACAAAACCCCGAACCCAGAAACTAAGTCGGGGACAACCACGGTTAGGTGCAGAAGACCGTTTAGGTGAATGAAGGACCTGTGGATCAGTTTTTAGCAGGGATTCCAGCAGGGAGGCCAAAGAGCTAATTCGGCTCGAAGATGTGTAAATTGATCGATCTTGTGAGTAGGAGAGCGCGACGGGGGGTGAGGTCGCATTATCTCACTACGTCATATGTTCCACATTCTTTTTTAATATCTATGGTGGATAAGAGATTTGGGACTCCAACATTTGGTGGTTTCCAAAGGACATCAGAACAAATCTTCTGGAGTGTCACATTAGAAAACCTGTGAAGTGGGGTGGATCAATGGTCCTTGGCTTCCCAACATCCAATGGATAATATTTACTTTGGGGTTCTGATACTTTGGAGTATTTCACATTTGCACACCCCAAAACTACCAAACCATGGATCTCTAAATACTTCCATGTCTCCCCCGATGATGTCATCATGTCACATTACTTCAGTGCTACGAGACTTTAGGGATTGCTTCCTACCGTTCCTTCACAAACCATTTATTTTGGAATGTCGAGTCTCTGGACCTTTGGATATTATGCCACATGTCCACTATGACCATGAGGGGCCCCACTAACAATGCTCAAGAAGACTGCCACGTGGCAGAATACTAGAATCAGACACATGGTCCAATATGACAAGTGACAAGTGTCAGGTTCTAAATGGCGTTTCTATCTTCCAAAGGTTCTTAACTCACTGACGTGTGACACACATCCCATGTGTCCACATCATCCCTGGTGACATTAGCAGGACACATCACTTCAGGACTTCAGGATTTGAAATATTTTACACTTGCATTCCTCAAATATCCCGAACTCCAAACTTATAAACTACTTTATCTTCTGGGGTCCACATGGTACAAATGACATCATACAAGGTGGTGACACATGGCCCCATGTGTCAAATTTATTTTGGTCCAACAAGGTTGTCAAATTTACATTCTGAATAACACGTGGTAGGACTAAAGAAGTCCATGTCACCCTAGGTGACATCATCATGCCACATCACTTCGAGAGTTCAGGATTTGGGACTTCAGAAGAATTCACCTTAGTACACCCCATTTCTCCTGAATGTTGAATTCCTAAACTAGCCAATCTATTGACACATGTATCTTTCGATGAATGGTTTGTATTAAATCTAGACTTCTGGACTTCGATATTCAGAAGGTTTTACCTTAGCATACTTTTTTTCTCCCGAATGTCGATCTCCCAAACTCATGTGAGATCTACAGATCGCAATCACTTGCATGCAGATATGACAATTGAGATCTATTTTTCATTGTTGTGCCTTACCTCTTGATCTTCACTCTACCTAACGGTTCTAATATATCTTTGAATGATCCAATGATCAAGCACTTCTCCCTGGATCTACAGTGTAGATCCACTCCAAAACTTTGGAACTTTCGGCTTCGGCCCCTTTTTTTTATAACACATAAAATTGGTCAAAGTCACGAATTCTCAAGGAATTAGGGGTTAACTTTCCTGCACTTTTCTCCATATTTGATGGTTGTGAAGGATCTACGTCCTTATGAACAGATCCTATGGCCCAATTTCAAACCTTGCAGCAAAAAAAAAAGTTGTGGATTCTTTCTCTGTTATCATTCCCTAAACCATTATACCTCCCGACCTTCGTAACAGAGGAAAGGTATTCTCTTGGCACCCAGGGATTCTCTAAACTTTGAATTTCGTCCCTTTTGACAACAATTTGCTCTTAAATATTTGTCTCGCTAACCACTAACATGGCCCATCCAGGCTAAGTTTCAAAACCATGTCTCTGATACCATTTTGTAATGTCCCAGACCCTGAAACCTTTATCGGGTAATGATACCTAAATAATTGTATCTTTGTTTTTCTTCACATTACCATATATGTATATATATATATATATATATATATATATATATATATACATATCTATCTAATACAATTTAAATAGCTATATGCTTATTATGTTCATACACCTATTAATGCGAAAACAAAATTAAAACATACATGAAATATATATATGAACAATTATAATAAAATTATAACTTGATTTCAAGATAGACATCATACATAGAACAACGATTTGGTACTTATCTTTTAATATATGGAGACCAACTATGTGTAGACCTTCCACAAACCTCCATCCTATGGAGACCAACTATGTGTAGACCTTCCACAAACCTCCCATCCTTAGACCATGCTGCTCATCAGGCTCAATAGTGGGTCACCCCTGATTTGGGACTAAACTCCACTGGGCAAGGGATTCCTACACTTGGCAAGGACAATAGGAAAGTTGCACAAATCAACAAGAATGATTTTCTCCCATGAGTCAGTTACACCCACATCCCATAGACCCTCATTCCCCACATGCCTATCCCACCCCAGGAGTGTACACCTTCACTATCACAAGTCTATTATTTTTCCACCTTCATTCTAGGGATTCAACATCAAGCTCAATAGGAAGTATCATAGTACTAAAGCTGCTATGGAACTCCCTCCAAGAGAACTCACTTCCTCAACACATTCTCTCACCTGGAGAGAGTTGCTCACAAGTCGAATAACCTGCCACTTTTATCTAGGTCCTATGTCTAGTGGGTAACCTCCGAAACAAAAATTGGGTATGGGCTTTGGTAATGACATCAAGCCACACCAATCTAGAGAAAATTGGGTAGCAACAACCAAGGCTAACGCGCAATATTTCTCAGACACTACGTAGTTGTGTTGTGCTTCATAGGAAAAATGGTTAGCCTCATAACGTGGGTGTGCGGATTTCTAAAGTTGCAGAGATCGACAATGGAGGCAATGTATGGTTGTGTCAAGGATCTCTTTGTCTCAGTGTGTGCATCAGTGGGGATTATGGCTGACTTCCAGAGTGGCAACCATCGCGATAATGGTGAGCGAACCCCCAATGAGTTGACTTTCCCACTTGAAAACTACATGAGCTCAGGTTGACACATGTTTTTCTGAAGCTGCATGAGCTCCACTTAACATTCGTTCCCTTTCCCCAGGAACTTAGGAAAACATAGGTTATGCAAAACCTTAGCCTCTAGGAAATAATAATATAATATTATTCATTTATAGGTAATCTGTCTATCTTAGTCTGTATTCCTAGACACTTAGCCCCTTCCCTTTCCCTACCTAGTGGATCTTAGTCCCCCATAACTCTTTCTCCATGGTGGATCTACACGGAGTGATGTAATTTCATTAATGATGTTATTATTTACATATACAAAATCAAGCTCATTAGCCTTAGCATCTGGGCTCTTTGGCCTAATAAACACATAAGTCTTCTAGCTTATAAACACTTGGCTCACCAATCTAAAACATAATTACAGTTCAGCAGGGGATTGACCATGGGGTGTTACAGTCCCTTAGGTTGTACCACTTCATTTATAAGGCTCCAATACAGATAAGACTGGAAGTATATGAGATGTGGTTTTAGGAATTCCAGCTACCAAAATAGAGTCTTGTACACTTATATACAAATATACATTCAACTTTCTTAAACAATTTCAAAAACTTGTGGGTACTCCTCCCACATTATCTTCTCACACTCCCACATAGTGTCTCTAGGATCGTAGTAGGTCCATTTAAACTTTATGGCTATGTTCTTGAACACTTTTACTTTCTATTCCAAGATGCATACTAGTTGCACTCTATTGATGATTAAAATCACAACGAAGTTTTTCCTGCAAAGTGTTGCTAAAGCCTATTATTATAAAAGCTAAATAATACTAGTAGGTGGGACCCCCTTATAGATTGGAGATCAGATTTGGTGCTTATTTATGTTGTGCTATTGTTCGACACTACTTACATGGAGATATAATATTGGTCTATTGGCGATTGAGAAGGCATGTTTTGTGTTTTTATGTTGGTCTAGGATAAATTTTTATTTTACAATGACCTATGTTATCCTTGTTATCACTACTATCTATTATTGGGATCTATTACTAGGAGACCTTCACAATAAACATGTTAGCAATAACATATACAAGAAATTGGAAAAAGGAAAAAGGAAATATAAAAGAAACTAAACCATGCTATATATTATACTACATGCATCGATTTTTAATTTATTGTTGTTATCCTAGATACTAAGTTAATAGCTATGATTTTTTTTTGAGTTATATAGTTGATATTCATGGTTATTATGTTATGGAATAAGTTGATATGGATTACACTATTGGTTTTATTGGTTGATGGTTTAGATATATGGTTTAATTAAGTGAGTTAATGGATTATTGGTTGGCGTGTACTGGTGAATTAAATGACTAGAGGGTGGAGGTGACGTGCATTTACTGCACATAACCTTTACTCCTTCCACTGGTCTCCACCCTAATTGGGCTATTGTTCAACTGTGTGGTTGTGGTTATGCTTTGACTTCCTAGAAGAGAGGAACCACTCGACCAAATCACATTTTAAGGTGTTTTGATCACAGGTATGTATTTTTTCTTTCCATCCATGATTCTACTATGTTTATGAAATGGAAATTGGCTCAAATGTATGGGTTGTGCTTTCCTTAAGTGTGGCAACTATGTGAAATTGTGATTTTCTTTCGAAAAGATCCATGTTGGCTCTGTTGGAGTTACTTCACACACACCTAGGATTTATTTTTCCTAAGTTTTTTCCTTGTTTATTAGTCATAATTAGTCATTATCTAGTCTCCTATAATTTAGGGGAGAATATTCGACCTAGAGAATATTCTCTTTCAGTGCACACTTCAGTTTGACTAGTTGAGTTGAGTTTAGATGTTGCATTGGTTCTGTCTCCATGAAACATTGGGATCATCACCATGATAACTCGACCTTGCCTTGCTATCATCACCAGAGTGGTGCAGTAGCCTTGATTCCCTTATTTAACTTCTCACTACTCTTTGTTCAGTCAATTAACTGAATACTAGTTGACTAGTTAACTCAAGTAGGTGGCAGTTCACTCCCGTCACTACCTGAGAGACTAGACTATGTGGAAGTTCACTCTCATAACTATTGGTGTGTGTACATATTAGTCTATACCACCACTATGTTTCATTGGTTCACCTCCAATGTGCACTCATTGAGCTATACAAAGTATATGATGCGTAAACTCTTCGTTATTCATAATGGTTAATGAGAATTCTTTCATTCTTTCTCTCCTTCTTCTTCTTTGTCAAATTATCTCTGCAAATGTGTGTATTATTTTTTATCTAATTCTATTCTATGCAGGTTCAACACATTTACATGGTATCAGAGCTGACAAAGTGCTAAGCAAAAGCTACACCAAATTGTTTTGCAAGTACAAAAGATTGAAGACAATAGAAAGATGGAATTCCAAAAAGAATTTATTCTTACACTTTACAACTATTTTGCATGGAAGGAGAAAGGATCCATACATCTCCAAACCAGAGGTTTGTACAAGTTAAACTTGAATATAGATACAAAACCTACATCATCCATAGAAAAATCCAAGTACTTAAATCCCATGGATGAGGCACTCAGAACAATTTACAGTCTTATTTCTCTTGATCTCCTTTTTCATATATCCTCCTGTAACACTCCCAATGAAGCCTGGAACACCTTGGAAGGACTCTTTGGAAAGCATGATGATATGAGGGGACACATGTTGGAGGTGTATTTTCTCACATTGGATCCAAAAATCTTCGAGAATATCCAAAATTTCTTTACAAAATTCAATGGTTTACTGTTGCAACTAAAATCTTGCGGGATTTATAAATCAAATGAGGAGAAAAAAATGATTTTTTCCATTCTCTCCAGTATTGGTCCTAAATTATCTTTATTTGTATCTACATTCCATACTGTTAGATTCACCTCTAGAGCCACTTGGAAGATGCCTTCTCTTGAGGTCTTTATCGAATCCCTGACACAAGAGAAAAACCAAGCTCATCACCATGGGAACAATCAAAATACCAAGGGTGCATGCACTCACTATGCATGATGATAGCCACAAATATCAAAAATCTAAATATAAAGATAAACGAAATGTTCATGCACACATGAATAAGGACGGGTACACAAAACCCTTGACCAATGCCTTTGTATCCAAAGGGAAAAAGGGAAGAAAAGGGGAGAAATACATGTATTGTCACAAAGGATTTTATTTGGAATCCACATGCATGCAAAAAAAAATAGATCTGATGCCTCAAATACTTCATCAAAACAACCTTGGATATCAAATCCCTGATGGTGCAAAGAAAAAGAAGCCATAAGATCTGAATTCTAAGAAAGGAAATTCTAGCCATGCATTGATTGCAATCAACTCCTCTACCGATGCTTGTATCATATATTCAGGAGCATCACATAACATTTCTGCCTCAAAAGTAGTTTATTCTTCATTGGATGCATGCAAAGGTCCTCCTATTCTAATGTGGGACAACTCTTCTGTCGAAGTCATCGGAAAAGGAAGTATTGAACTCACCAATTGAAGCTTTGAGAATGTGTTGCATGCTCCCAAACTTTATGTCAACCTTCTCTCCATGAATCAGATGACGAATTATGGCACCGGAAATAAGGTCATATTCAGAAAAAATTCCATGGACATATATGACATGCAAACCAACTCCAGGGTTTCTACCGGTGAGGTAAATCATCAGTCTAGATTGTATACATTTTCTGAATTCATTGAACCTATTTTTTCTTTACTGCTTACTCATGTTGATGAAAGTAGTAGGACAGGGTGCAAAAGGTTTGGAAATTTGAATTTTAGATACATGAAACAACTTAGCAAGCACAAATTATTTAATATTCTACTAGACATCCATTTCTCCAAGGGATTATGTGAGGGATGTGTTCTTAGAAAATACCCTCAAGAGAAATTCGAAAAAACTCTCAACGAGCTTCTGCCACTTTAGATCTGATTCATAGTGACCTTATGGGTCCTTTTCTACATCCATCCATCAACAAAGAGAGGTTTGTTCTCATTTTTTTTGATGATTTCTCAAGTTTTACATGGATCTACTTTCTGAGGAAAAAATCTGAGGTCTTTCAACACCTCAAAGATTTCAAAGCCTTGGTTGAGACACAATCAGGGAAGAAGATCAAAGTCCTCAGAATCGATAATGGAGGACAATATGTAAATCATGGCATACATGATCTTTTCCATGGGGCAGGGATCCAGTTGTAACACACAGTTCCCTATACTCCACAACAAAACAAAGTTGCCAAGCAGAAAAACAGATCTCTAAAGGAGATGGCATCTTGCATGTTATATGCAAAGTCAATACCATAGAGACTATGGGCCAAGCAACTTAATTGTGAAACATATATCCAATAGATATCCCCATAGATATGTCAAGGATAAGACCCCCTATGAGGCTTGGAGAAACCTCAAATCGGAAGTGACCCACTTTCACATTTTCATTTCACGTGCATGGGCCAAGATTCCCCCTGAAAAGAGGAAGGCACTTGATCCACAGATCACTATGTACATTTTTGTTGGATACCCTAATGGTGTGAAGGGATATCATCTTGTTGATCTTTCCTTGGACCGACTCACCATTGAGCGTAGTGTCCAATTCGATGAAAGTATCTCGCATGTACCTCAGTAGTCGCATGCAGACACCTTCACTCTTCCAGCTATCTGAGATGATGAGCATGCACATGCCAAATCTTCTTCAGATAAGAGTTATGATTCATAGGAATCAGATGATTCAGATTCAAATTGAGTACAGTTGGATGCAGAGTCAAAGCATCTAGATGCAGTTGCAGAGCTAGAGTAGAGGCCCAAGTGGGCACAAACTACTCTTCAGGATGCAGGGGATCTCGTTGGTGATCCAGCTGATACTAGGAGGACATGATCTGATTTTTAGGAGCCTCCTGTTGCAATCAATTCCACTGAACCATTTCCCTCCTAGAATATTTTCTTTCTTTAGTATTCAGATCCATGGTCTTATGGTGAGGCTGCTAGAAATCCCTTTTTGGAATCTGCCATGTAGGAGGAGTAAAAGTCCCTCCTCGTGAGCCAGACTTGGGATCTAGTTCCCCTTCCTTATGGGAGGAAATGTGTCATATGCAGATGGGTCTACAAGAAAAAGAGTGTAGGAGATGGAAATATTAGAAGATACAAAGCCAGTCTTGTCGCCAAAGGCTTTTAGTAGGTTCATGGTATTGACTATGATGAGACATTCACTACAGTAGTGAAGATGGATTCTATACAATTAGCACTTGCCATTGTGGTAGCCAAAGGATAGGAAGTCCATCAGATGGATGTGAAGAATGCATTTCTTCACTGTTATCTCTCTAAGGAGATCTATATGGAGCATCCCTAGATATTTATGCTAGACTTGTCATTGATATGTCGTATGAAGAAGTCCCTTTATGGACTCAAGCATGCTCCGAGGGCATGGTATACCAAGATGTACTCCTACATGTTGTCACAGAACTTTGTACGTTGTAAATCATACCTGAATGTCTACATGATTAGGATGGTTGATTAGCTTCTACTCTTATTTTTGTACGTTGATGATTTATTGATCACCAGTTGCTGCACTTCAATGATTGTTTCAGTCAAGATGATTATACATGATAGGTTTTTGATGAAATACATGGGTCCACTACGCTTCTTCCTTGGACTCGAGATCATTCAGGATGCATCAGGCATCAAACTGTCCTAGGCCAAGTATGCACGAGATCGCCTTGAGATATTTCACATGATAGAATGCAAGTTTGATATGACTCCTTTCCTATCATGAGTCAAACTTGAGGATGGCAAGGAGACTCCACTGTTTGACAACACACTGTACAAACAACTAGCGGGGAGCTTGTTGTATCTCACACACTCTAAAAAATACCTATCATATGCAATTGGCGTAGCTTCCAGGTTCATGCAGGAGTCACATGAGCTACATTGGAAAGCTGTAAAGTGTATCCTTTGATACATACATGGAACCATCACCTTTTGGATTCATTATGTAGAAGACTCTACATTAGATTTCATTGGGTTTACTAATTCTGATTGGGCTAGTGATAGCATTGATCAAAAGTCCACATATGGTTACTCACTCAATATTGGTTCCATGCCCATCTATTCATCGAGAAAGAAGCAAGCTGCCATTGATCTATCTTCAGCTGAGGTAGAGTACAGAGGGGTAGTTAACATAACCATTCAGGCTATTTGGCTGCAACATTTTCCCACTGAGTTGGGCATTCAGTTTCATCATCTGGTGTGACAACCAGAGCACTTTGAAGTTTTGCAGAGATCCAGTTCAGAGGCAGCAGATGAAGCACATTGAGATCCACATGCACTACATCTCGGACTTAATACACGAGGGGATCATCTACTTACAATTTTGTCCTTCAACAAGACAGATGGTAGAAATATTCACCAAGACCTTCACTGAGAAGAAGTTCCATTCTCTACGAAGTCATATTGGAGTGAAGGACACAGTTTCCTAGCAACTGTAGTTCTTCTTTTTACATACATTGTACCTTGTCGGGGGGGTTACCATGCGTTTTTCTCTCTTTCCTCACTTTATTTTTCAGTGTATATTTTGTATTTGGGTACCTAACATGGCCCAGTTGTCGGGACCCATTCTTTATTTTCACCATAGTGATGTTCAGGAGGGGTGATGGAGTTACTTCAGACACACCTAGGATTTATTTTTCCTAAGGTTTTTCCTTGTTTATTAGTCATAATTAATCATTATCTAGTCTCCTATAATTTATGGGAGAATATTACACCTGGAGAATATTATCTTTCAGTTGACACTTCAATTCGACTAGCTGAGATGAGTTTAGATGTTGCATTTGTTTTGTCACCATGCTAATTCAAAATTTCCTTGGTATCATCACCAGAGTGGTGCATTATCCTTGTTTCCCTGAGTTAACTCCTCACTACTCTCAGTTCAGTCAGTTAACTGAAGACTAGTTGACTAGTTAACTCAACTAGGTGGCAGTTCACTCACGTAACTTCCTGAGAGACTAGACTAGGTGGAATTTCACTCCCGTAACTACTGGTGTGTGTCCATATCACTCTATAAAACCACTATGGAGCATTTCTTCACCTCTAATGCACACTCATTGAGCTATACAAAGTATATCATGTGTAAACTCTTTATTATTCACAATGGTTAATGAGAATTCTTTCATTCTTTCTCTCCTCCTTCTTCTTTCTCAAATTCTCTCTAAAAATGTGTGTATTATTGTTTATATATATCTATTATGTGAAGTTTCAACAAATTTACAGGCTCTGCAAAAATGTTTTGAAGTCACAGTGTTATGAATCTTAACATCCATGAGGCTCTATGTTATCCTTACTAGTTTTAGTTGGAGGGTTTTTGTTTGGTCTTGAGTGGCTGGTTGTCTTCCCGAATTTCATATCATCATACGAAGGCTTTGGCTTTATGGGGATTGATGGTTGGAAGCACCTCATGTCATTGTGCATTGTTCGCTTGGGCATTGGGTTGTTTTTCCTACTATGGTCACGCAGTGGGTTATGTTGCTTCTTCTTGGCCCTGTTTTCACCTTAGTGTTGTAGTTGGTTGACTAGAGAGCCACAAGGGTTATACGCTGCATGTGATAAGTATCATTACAAGGATGAAATGGATCCTTTAGTCTCTGGTTATAACCTCTCATGTCATGGGTTTCATCACCTTGTCCATGAAGTAAATTGTGGTGCTTTCTGTGTGTACACCATTGGTATCGGAGCTTTTCACCATAGAGAAGAGTCAACTCTAGTCTACCTGTGTTGGCCACAAAGAAAACTCTTAAATTCTCAAGTCTGAGGGTTAATAGAGAAGATCGTTGTGGCCTATCAATTTTACTATTGGTTATTATTGATTAGTATCTATTGTCAATGGAATCGATTACAGGCTCTCACAGTTGATCATGTGACAATCGTGTCGGTTTTGGTATCTAGTCATTGCTTGTGTTATTACAATGGATAAAACTTGCATGGTTAATTGGACAGATCAAATACACCATCCCTCTCCTTGGTTTTGGTAACCTAGTATTGTTTTTAAATTGAGTAAGTCACAACGTCGCTTCATGTCAATGCATGGGTGTGTGTGGTTTCCACGGAAAGTCCAAGTAATAGGCTCAACATTGAATTGGTTGATTGAAGATTGGGTTTGATACACAGTCATGGTCTTTTTCATTGAATATTATTGGGATTTTAAACTCGACATTATTTACAATTGTTTAATGATGTCTGTGCATAATGCATTTGTATGGGTGGTGTTCCTACACCAAGAATAAATGGTCATTGTAACTATGATTTTTTTGGACAAATGGTTATTGCAATCAGGATGCCTATGGAAATTCCATACACTGTATGCATTATGGTTATTTTATTGTGTCATCAAGGATGAAATCAAGTTTTACACATCATGGTTTTGATTGCAGTTTGATTAATTTGAGAAATATTGTATTATATTGATAGCTCGATACAATGGGTTCAGTTGATGATAATGTGGTTGTGTATTTAATATTTTCAAATGGGAATGTTGCATCGTGGTTTTTGAGTTATGGCTTCCCACAGTGTATGCTATGGATATCTTTGTTGGGGTTGCACACTCAGAGATAGTCACAAAGTTTTAAACATGGCTTTGTTGCAATTCGATTATTTGTATTATGAAGGCAAGTGTGTTGTCAGTACCTCATTGTGTTGGATGGATAACATTTTAAATCTTTAGAGTCAAACAAAAATTGGACCTGTACAGTCACATAAATGAAATTTTGTTTTGTCGAATGGTTGTATATTTACCAGCATAGTGTGAGTTGAAATGGTGATTGGTTATCTGGGTGTTTAAATGGCAAGCCGGGATCTTTGCAAGATGAATATGGATCATTGTGTTGACTGTCCATTGAGTAGGTAAAATGAATGTCATGCATTCTAAAATGGTGATAGGAATGAGTGTTGTGACAGTATGACCACATTGCAGTTTAATTTTTAAACAAATGTAAAGACAGAATCAGGCATGTTTTTTATGCCTTCATTTGACACAACATCAAATAAGCACCAGACTCGATCTCCAATATATAAGGGGGTCCCACCTACTAGTATTGATTAGATTTTATAATAATAGGCTTTAGCAACACTTTGCGGAAAAAAATTCATTGTGATTGTAATCGTTAAAAAACTGGTGACTCCACAAGGAAATTTGTTTTCAACAGATTTAGAACTCGAAACTCATGGTTTCGTAGACTAAGAACAACAGGTCAAAAATATATAACTAGGACTATTATGCAACATGGGGAACTGAGTGGATTTAATGGAAAGATGATCGGGAATTTGGGAATAATTCATAAAAGTTTAAAGTATGAGGGGTTTTTACCATTGTATGCATAATCATTTTACCATAATTTGCTCTTAATTTTAAAGAGAAAAAATTTCAGTCTTGCTCTTGAAATCTCAATGGATGAATAAATGGAAAGAAGAAGTGGGAGATAACCAATTCTTTACAAGACAACAATGGAAATATATAACAATTTCAAGGGTCCTTCAGAGGAGACATCATAACAGTTTTGTAAGCTTGATTGTTATCGACTAACAATGCTTTGTAGGAGTCTAACTGTGGAAGAATTGATCCAGCATCCTATCTTGACCAAACTAACTAAAAGATGAAGGCAACAAAATCATGACAGAAGTAAAAAAAAAAAGTAGGAATTAAAACAACAGTAACAAAAGACAAAAATGAAAAAGAAGCAAGAACAGTTTTAACCTAGAAATAAGAAGTCAAACTACTGTAAAGAAGAAAAGAGAAGCACAAAAATTGAAAGCAAACCTAAGCTACTAGTATACAGAAAATCCAGACAGTATTAGAACATTTCACGTTGGTCCCTCACAATATTTCAAGCAAGGGCTATTAGCGTTGTAGGAAAACAATTGCTTCTATAAATCCTTTAAAATGTAAGAGCTAGTGTCCAAGACAAAAGAAATTTGGAAGGGACCCAACACTTGGAATCCTGATGTAATTATCAACCCCTTGAAGAACACAATTAAATCATAGAGATAGAGATCGAGACTAACAAATTCATTGAGATTTGTGTGCATAGGTCTTTTAAAGGTGGTACTTGTATCAAGTAATCCAAAAAACAGGCATTTTTAAGACAAGGTACCTCGATTAGTGATAAGAGTGGTTTTGTGAGAATCTTCCCTTTTCACCTTGATTTTCTTGCAACCCAAAAAACTGTCAAGTAAGGGTCTTAATTGTGACTCTACAACCTATTGCAGAACCATTTCCATACTGAGGGGAGGAAAAGGATTTCTCATAATAGATTTCCTAAAATTATGAAAATTAATGCAAGTTCTAATATGATTAGTGGTCTTATAAACAGGTACCCAATTGGAAACCCATTCAGGGTGGACTAACAAAATAATCCCAGCCCTTAAGAAATTCTCCAACTCCCTTTGAAAAGTTTCTTTAAATGTAGATTTAATAGATCTTTCGTCCTGCATAATTGGTTTCATGCCTTCCTTGGTGGGAATAACATTCTGTAAAAAAATAGGATCAAAACCACGAAGATCCTTATAAGGCCAAGCATAAACCTTTTGAAATCCACCAAGTAGCTTGGCAAACTTCAATTATTCCTTACCAGAACATTTGGTACTTATGTTACTGTTCCTTGAAGATTCAAGTACCCCAATGTTCAAGGGGATGTTTTCACCCACCATTCGTAACTCCTCTTCTTTCTATTTTTCTTTATTGCCTATATCACTCGATGAAAACAAACTCTTAACAGGATTGAAGCCCCCAAAAATCTTATTGTTTTCTATAGGTATAATATCCTTGGGATTAAGAGGTTCATCTTGAATGAAGGCACACATGGTCTCATGGTTAGGGGGGCCTTCCAATATCCTACATTGTCAGGGATATATGGACTATATAGAGATTGAAAAGAACAATCAGGCCTGTCAGGAAAAATTTGTGGATTAAGAGAAGCTACAAAGATAGCTAACCAACCAACCATTGCATTCAAATACCTCTTAACATGAGTGATGTTGAAAGATAGAAGATTCAGGGCAAGTGCCCAAACAGTTTGGGAGTATCGTTCCATCAACTTGTTGCTAGGAGAGCACATTTTACATATCAATTTCACAACAAGCTCAGAATCTCCAAAAATTGAAAGGTGAACACAACAAAGATTAAGGGAATTTTCAATTCCTAACAATATATCTTTGAACTTAGTGACATTGTTTGTACAATCAAACTCTAATCTGTAAGACATATTATGTATTTTTCTTGCAGGGGAAGCCAAGATAATGGCAGCCCCATTACCTTCATTAGAGCATGAACCATCAAAGTGAATATACCACATATCATCATCTAAATCGATTTTTTCCAAAGGAATATTATCCTCTTCAACAAATATTATCCTCTTCGATATAGTTTATGCTAGATTGTAGAACACTCTCTATGTAGGGTGAAATTATTCCCTCTCTAAGGACTATAATGTTCTTACCATTCTAAGGAATGGATAAATGTGTCCTGTTGAGTGAGAGGTATCCACTTGTTAAGGATTTCCAATCTCTTCCCAATATAATTGAGTAATTTCTTACCGACATATCAATTACTTGAATGTTGAGGGTTGTCCTTATCTCAGGATGAGCGCATTAAACCAAGGTCACATCCTTAATATTCCCTATGGTAGTTTTTTGGAGACTATTATAGGAGAGAATTCTTCTCGCATTTTCATTTGTACAAGACAAGCCTATTTCTTCCATAATAATCTTTGAAATCATACTTGGGCCCGAACCACCATCAATGAGGCAACAATGGGAAAGCTTATCCATAATCTTTACAGAAATATAAAAATGGGGATTTTTTATAGGGTATATAAAGTTATGTACACCTTCTTTATTTATAGAATAATCCTCTTCATTTACCTCTTCAGAAAGATTATCTATGACATAATCTTTTCCTTCCATGAATTGTTTCAGATGCATCTCTTGTTCATGGATGACAATCATGTCTAGAAGGGTTGGATCTTCTTTTATGTTGGCCAATTGATTCAAGATATTGTATTGGGAAGAGGGGAGAGGAGGAATAATTCCTTGACTCTCAAGAACCTTAGGATCCTGGAGACTAGAAGCGGTTGAGGATGAGTTCGGGGCAGAAGAACTATGGGGGGAATCAAATTTTGCCTTGGTATAATAGGCTTTATCCCTAGTGTTGATGACCATGACATCTTCTAGCTCTGCAAAATCTAGGACAACCATAGTATCTTCTAGTATTTTATCAAAGATCTTATCTCTAGCACTCTTCTTTACCTCACATGCGGTTTCTTCGTGGTGTTCCTCACAAAAGTTACACCAACTTCGAGGCATGATAGCTTTAGGTTGAAAATTGTTTTCAACCAGATTTCTAAAGAGGGGTGCAAAAGAGGACGAAGCTCCAATGGTGAGGGGGGATATAGTTCCCTTCCGCTCATATTCTATCATATGATTGTTCATGTCTTGTACTAGATGTAAGAGGGGGGACATTTATGTTTGTCTAACTGATTCTCCTTGGGGAAGACCAGTTCTTTCAAGATGTTCTTCATACTCGGAGCAAGTATGGAGAGTGGAACTGAGATTATCAATGGATTTTTCCTCAATCCTATGATGGTAAGGGGAAGGCAACACATTAGAGTAATTCATTAAATCGGCTTGGTTCTGGGGCTGGATGAGTTCGAGGATTTGATTGTATAAATTGGTGAAACACAAGTTGAAGGACTTGATGTTTTCACCATACTTATAGGTAACATTATTATACTCCCTTAGCTTCTCGGTTGGGCTTTTAGATTGTCGATAAGTCGATCAAAACAAATAGATTAACTCCTCCCAAGTATACAAAATATTAGGAGGAAGGTCAAAGAAGTCAAACACAACCTTTCCTTCCAGTGAATTTATGAATAAGCGCATGCAAGTATCATTGAAATTAGCCCCTATGTTATGACAAGCATTAGAAAATGCCACCAGGTGTTCATTTGTAGTGACAATGTTATTTCCCAAAAACCTAAGAAGATGCTCTTTAAATTTAGGGAGTGGATGAGTAGTATGTGATAGGTTAAGAGGAGAGGACACATGCCACAATGTGGTTGTGGCATCTTCTTTGAGCTGATAAAACCCATACTTTTTTATGACTTTGGTGAGATTTATGGTAGATTGGATATGGATATGGTGGATATATAAGCTACCAATCACTAATGATGATGAATACTGAGAATATGCAGCACTTCCAGTGCCACTGGAACCACCACTAGATTCCATCTTGTAGATGATAGATGAGGGAAAGAAAGAAGAACTTGATGAATCAGATAAAGTTATCCTTAGATCACTTTGTTGGGAAGATACCACAATGTTTTGTATTCCTATTTCAACAATAGGGTTGATTTCACGTGACAAGCCTCTTCTTCTTCTAGAAACATAAGAGTCTAAGTACATGAAAGAAGGCCAAAAACTTGAAGAAATAAAAGGGTTACTGCTGATTTCTAGGTTGTCTACATCTAGCTTCCAATTGTTCTTGAGAACTAATATCTCATTCAATTGCTTCCCAAGAAAGGTTAAGCTCAACAAGGTTGTTGGCAATGTCTAAGATAATATTAAACAGATTCAAGGCAATGATGGTATGATCCCAAAGACCAGGCTCCATATTGGGCTTCCTTGCAATAGGAACACTCATTAAGAAATAAAATAGTCAAAGAATCAATATCAGAAAAAGAAGGACATATTGATGAAAATCGGGTATAAAAATTAACGAGAGAGATATCAAAGATCTCCCTAGCATGGTCGCCAAATAAATGTTGAGGAAAAGATATGAAATGATCTTACTCAATCATTTTCAGATTCATCATGGCTAAATAAAAATAGATGGGAATATCAACCTATGTTTATAGCCAACAAAAATAACATCCTAACTCACAAGTATTAATTACAAGTTCTTAGGCTAGTCTTTTATCAATAGAAAAGCTTGCTGGAAATTTACTTTTTATGTAATTTTCTGATAACAACAGTTGTTGAGTTAAATGTAAATACATAAGTAAAGACACCAAGATGATAATCAAGAAAAATGAGACATAAAGAAATCCTTTATTTCATTCCAATTCACGAAAGAGTAGTTATTTTTACAAAATCTCATACAAAAATTTTGGACCAAAGTCAAACTTAGACATCCCCGATGGAACATACAAAAGGGCCTCTAACAGAAAACCAAAACTGAACTTTACAATTTGGATTAACTTGCCACAGATTGTTTCCCACTCGACTCTGCACAATAGCCTTTGTCAGTCATGAAAACTAATTCACAAACAAACAAGTCTACACAGACTATCAAAGATAGATCAACACCTTTGAAAAACAAGTGCCTGAATGATGTAATTCATCCCTGAATATTTTTGTCTACAATAAGACCCTACTATCATAAAAGAGAATTAGGACTGTGATAAATAAATGAATGAATGAAAACTGAACTATCTCAACACAAAACTCAAAGAAAAAACCTTAGTATGCTTTTTCTTCTATCGGTCTATTGTTCCTCCCTTTCATTTTTCCTTTAAACAAATTAGAGTTGGTTGAAGTAGTTGAACCAACTCATTATTTAAGTTAATTAAAATAATCAACCAACTTTTAGTTAGGGGGGAAAAGTAATAATCATAATAAGAGTTCTAATAAATAATAACTAGTAGGTGGGACCCCTTGTCACTCTCTTTACCTCCTAACAATCATAACATAACTAATTAGTTAAGAAAAACAAACCTCCTTGTGAATTCCATCATCATATCAACATTTGACAATTTAGCTCATGGTATTTGAAATTATTTTCAAAAAAATATTACTGATATATCCCAAATAAAATGTGTTGTCCAAAAACTTATGAAGTCAACTATTATCAACAATAGATAAAATCAAAAATCAAAAACCATATTTCCCACTCTAGGATGCAATCTTTCCTTGATTATTGTTGTCACCTTTTGATTTTCCTAAGTTTTCCTTTGGATTCACTGAGCCTTTAGGCCTAATATCATTGATCACGTGGGAAAAATCATCCCTCAAATGCATCCGGGAAGACATGGATTTTTCAGAGCCATTGGAGGGGGAGGAAGGGGAAGCAGTGGATTTTCCTTTGTCAAGGACATGGTGGGCCTCGGTTTTCAACCCTTTTCTAGCATGAGAGGATTGCACTAGTGAGTGGGGGGCAGCTTGGAGAATGGGTTTAATAGGTAGAGGAGAAGGTAGGGATAAATTAGGATAGTCGCGATGTTGGGAGACTGTCAGATGGACAATCGTTTGCCATCCATCATTTTCTAGAACCTTGAGTTGAAATGAGACATGAGGAGGCATAGGGATACCAAAAGATTACAGAACTTGGAAAGGAGGCCTTTCAGGCCTACACTGGTCCACTTCTTGCCCAATCCAATTGAAAAATATGCCCTAATACAACTGACCAAGATCTTGTGAGTCAACATCAAAATGTATGGAGAACCTTGGCCTTCTTGGGCCTCTGTTCTAGTTACCTCTCCCTCGGTTTCCTCGTCCATGGCTACCTCGACTGAAAAAACTCATTTTTTCATGCATGATTGATTAGAAAATAGTCTTTTAAATAACCATACATGACAAATCTTAAAAATATGAAATAGATTTCGCTCAACAATGTATTAGACTCATGCAATCCAATCCATAAAAATTCTTTAACTGTTTATCAATGAGTAGGGGGTGAATAAAGAGTCCTAGGATATGTGAGGGGTTTGTATCATCAAATTGAGGCTGGCTCTTGGAGCCAGCCTCAANGATATGGTTGTTTCTCAAAGAAAACAACAATCAACTGCAAGCCTAAGAAAACATCACTATAATTCAACCAAGACACTGCTACTACCAATTGCTTCAACACAAAAAATTTCTTGACTGTAATCAATTTTAGAACAGGGAGTGAAAAATGAATGTGGGAAGGCAATGGGGTTGTAATTAGAGAAAAAGGGAAATAATGGTGGGGAATGAGAATGAGTATTATTCATAAAATTAATTAAGTAATCCATATATCCATTCTGAAAACGGAAATACACCAACCAAATGACCATTGTGATCCAATAGCAACTACTGTGTATTAACTAGTTCATTGTTCATAACTAAATATTTACACAGCATCAACAATCAAAACAATAGCATGTAGGGGGACTCTATTTTATCCCATTTATCCATAAGCAATTTCCAAATAAATACACAGTCAATTATTTTAACTTTTCTCATCACACAACAACACAGTTGAACAATAGCCTGATTAGGCTGGTGGCTAGTGGAAGGAGTAAAGGTGACGTGCAGTAAATGAACGTCGCCTCCACCCTCTAGTCATTTAATTCATGAGTACATGCCAACCAATAATATATTAACTCAATTAATTAAACCATATATCGAAAACATCGACCATTAAAACCAACAACGCGATCCATATCAACTTATGCCATAACATAATCACCATGCATATCAACTATATAACTCAAAAAAATCACATAGCTATTAAATTAGTATCTAGGATAACAACAATCCATTAAAAATTGATGCATGTAGTATAGTATATAGCATGGTTTATTTTCATCCCTTTGCTTTTATATTGCCTTTTTCCTTTTTCCAATTGCATGTATATGTTATTGATAACATCTTTATTGTGCAGGTCTCCTAGTAATAGATCCCGATAACAGATAACAGTGATAACAAGGATAACATAGGCTGTTGTAAAATAAAACTTGAGCCTAGAGCATCATAAAAAAACATAACATGCCTTCTCAATATCCAATAAACCAAGATTATATCTCCATGTAAGAAGTTTCAAACAATACCTTATGCTTTGACTTCCTAGCAAAGAGGAACCTCTCGACCAACTCGTGTTTTAATGTGTTTTGATCACATGCATGTCTTTTTTTTTTCCATCCATGATTTTGCTCTGTTTATGAAATGGATATTGGATCGAATGTATGGCTTGTTCTTTCCTTAAGTGTGGCAACAGTGTGAAATTGTGATTTTCTTTGGAATAGATCAATGTCGGCTCTGCAAAAATGTTTTGAAGTCACAATGTTCTGAATGTTAACAACCATGAGGTTGTTTGTCATCCTTGTTGGTTTTAGTTGGATGGTTTTTGTTTGGTCTTGAGTGGGTGGATGTGTTCCCGCATTTCATATCACCATACTCGAGCTTTGGCTTTATGGGGTTTGATGGTTGGAAGCACCTCGTGTCACTGTGCATTGTTCGCTTGGGCATTAGGTAGTTTTTCTACTATGGTCATGCAATGGGTTATGTTGCTTCTTCTTGGCCCTATTTTCACCTCAACATTATAGTTGGTTGAATGGAAATCCATGAGGGTTATACCTTGCATGTGCTAAGTATAATTACAAGGCTGAAATGGAGCCTTTCTCCTCTAGTTATAACCTCTCCTATCAGAGGGTTTGTCACTCTGTCCACAAAGTAAATTGTGGTGGTTTTTGTGTATACATTGTTGGTCTCGAAGGTTTTCACCATAGATAAGAGTCATCTATAGTCTCCCTGTGTTGGCCACAAAGAAAACCCTTAACTCCTCAAGTACGAGGGTTAATAGAGAATATTGCCATGGCCCGTTAGGTTTACTATTCGTTATTGTTGATTGGTATGTATTGTCAACAAAATCAATTACAAACTCACCTAGTTGATCATGTGACAATCGTGTCGGTTTTGGTATCTAGTCATTGCCTGTGTTATTACAATGGATAAACCCTGCATGGCTAATTGTAAGAATCAAATAAACCATCACTCTCCTCAGTTTTGATAACCCAGTATCGTTTTTAAGTTGAGTAAGTCACAACGTCTTTTCATGTCAATGCGTGGGTATGTGTGGTTTCCACAACAAGTTAGGTCAGGTTGTTGATTATTATGATAGTCCAAGTATTAGGATCAACATTGAATTGGTTGATTGGAGATTGGGGTTGATACACAGTCACAGTATTTTTCATTGAAGATTATTGGGATGTTAAACTCGACATTATTTACAATTTTTTAATGATGTTCACGCATAATGCATTTGTATGTGTGGTGTTCCTACACCACGAATAAATGGTCACTGTAACTATGAGTTTTTTGGCCAAATGGTTATTGAAATCAGGATGAATATGGAAATTCCATCCATTGTATTCATTATGGTTATTTGATTGCGTCATCAAGTATGAACCCGAGTTTTACACAGCATGGTTTTGATTGCAGTTTGATTAATTTGAGCAATATTGTATTAGATTGATAGCTCGACATGATCAGTTGATTTGATGATACTATGACTGTGTTTAATATTTTCAAATGGGAATGTTGCATCGTGGTTTTTGAGTTATGGTTTCCCACTGTGTATGCTATGGATATTTTTGTTGGGGTTGTGCACTCAAAGATAGTCACAGATTTTTAAACATGGTTTTGTTGCAATTCAATTATTTGTATTATGAAATCAGGTATGTTGTTTTTTCTTCGTTGTGTTGGATGGATAGCATTTTAAATGCTTAAATTCAAATAAAAATTAGACATGTATAGTCATAGAAATGAAATTGCATTTTGTCGAATGATTGTATATTTCCCAACATAGCGTGAGTGGAAATGGTGATTGGTTATCTGGGTATTTAAATGACAAGACAGGATCTTTGCAAGATGAATATAGATCATTGTGTTGACTATGCATTGGGTAGGTTAAATGAATGTCATGCATTCTAAAACAATGATAGGAATGAGTGCTATGACAGTATGACCACATTGCAATTTAATTTTTAAATGAATGTAAAGACAGAATAAAGCATGTTTTTTATGCCTGCATTTGATGAGCAAAGTGAAAAGAATTGACTGTGTATTTATTTGGAAATTTGTTATGGATAAATGGGAGAAAACAAAGCCCCCCTACATGATACTGTTTTGATTTTTGACGTTGTGTAAATATTTGGTTATGAACAATGAACTAGTTAATACACAATAGTTGTTATTGGATCACTATGGTCATTTGATTGGTGTATTTCCTTTTTCAGAATGGATATATGGATTACTTAATTAACTTTATGAACAATACTCACTCTCATTCCCCACCATTATTTCACTTTTTATATAATTATAACCCCGTCGCCTTTCCACATTTATTTTTCACTCCCTATTCTAAAATTGATTACAGTCATGAAACATTATGTATTGAAGCAGTTGGCAGTAGCAATGTCTTGGTTGAATTATAGTGATGTTTTCTTAGGTTTGCAATTGATTGTTGTTGTCTTTGAGTAGTAATCATATTTTTTCCCACTCATCATATCATGTTTCTCTCAATACAAACCCCACACATATCCTAGGACCATTTATTCAACCCATGTGCATTGATAAATAGTTAAACAATTTGTATGGATTGGATTGCATGAGTCTGATACATTGTTGAGCCAAATTTATTTCATATTTTTAAGATTTTTCATGTATGGTCATTTAAAAGACTACTTTCTAATCAATCATGCTTGAAGGAATGAGTTTTTTCAGCTGAGGTTGACATGCCCTAGGAAACCGAGGGAGAGGTAATTGAAACAGAGGCCCAAGAATGCCAAGGTTATCCATACATTTTGATGTTGACTCATAAGATATTGGCCAATTGTTTCATGCCAGATGTTTCAATTGAATTGGGCAAGCAGTGGTGCAACCTAGGCTTGAAAGGCCTCCTTTCCAAGTTTCGCAAGCCCTTGGTATCATTGTGCCTCCCCATGTCTCATTTCAATGGGAGGTTCTAGAAAATGATGGATGGAAGGAGATTGTCCACCTGACAGTCTCCCAACATCGCAGTTGGCCTAATTTATCCCTACCTGCTCCTCGACCTATTAAATCCATTGTCCAAGCTGCCCCCCACTCACCAATGTTGTCCTCTCATGTTAGAAAAAGGTTGAAAACTTAGGCCTAATGTTCCCTTGACAAAGGAAAATACATTGCTTCCCCTTCCCCCCCCTCCAATGGCTATGACAAATCTATGTCTTCCCAGATGCATTTCAGGGACGATTGTTCCCACGTGATCAGGCAAATTATGCCTAAAGGCTCAACGGAGCCAAAGGAAAACTCAGGAAAATTGAAAGTGGACAACAACAATCAAGGAAATATTTCATCCTACGGTGGGAAATATGTTTTTGATTTTTGATTTTATCTATTGTTGATAACAATTGACTTCAAAAGTTTCTGGACAACACATTTTGTTTTGGATATATGAGCAATAGTTTTTTGAAAATAATTTCAAGCATCATGAGCTAAATTGTCAAATGTTTATATGATGATGGGAGTCACAAGGAGGTGTGTTTTTCTTAACTAACTAGCTATGTTATGATTGTTAAGAGATAAAGGGAGTCACAAGGGGTCCCACCTACTAGCTATTATTTATTATAACCCTTATTATGATTATTACTTTTCCCCCCTAACTAAAATTTGGTTGAGTCTTTTAATTAACATAACTAATGAGTTGGTTCAACTACTTCAACGAAATCTAATTTGTTTAAAGGAGAAAGGAAAGGGAGGAACAAGAGGAGGATAGAAGCAGAAGCATACTAAGGTTTGTTATTTGAGTTTATGCTGAGATAGTTCAATTTTCATTCATTCATTTATTCATCACAAGCCTAATTCTCTTTTATGATAGTAGGGTATTATTGTAGACAAAAATATTCAGGGATGAATTACATCATTCAGGCAATTGTTTTTTAGAGGTGTTGATCTATCTTTTATAGTCTGTGTAGACTTGTTTGTTTTTGAATTAGTTTTCATGACTGACTAAGGCTATTGTGTAGAGTCGAGTGGGAAGAAATCTATGGTAAGTTGATCCATCTTTTAGATTTTAGTTTTGGTTTTTTGTTAGAGGTCCTTTTGTATGTTCCATCGGGGATGTCTAAGTTTGGCTTTGGTCCAAAATTGTTGTATGATATTTTGTAAAGAAAATGACTCTTTGATGAATTGGAATGAAATAAAGGATTTCTTTATGTCTAATATGTCTTGATTATCATCTTGGTGTCTTTACTTCTATCTTTACATTTAATTCAACAACTGTTATATTCATAAAATTACATAAAAATTCCTTGGATGGGGTGCCACGTCGAGTAGGCAGGCCAAGTGGCAATGAGATAGGCAGCACAATAAATAATGGCCACCACCTCCCATCCTCTCACCATTAAAGCTGGGAGGTTGCCCACACAGTCATACCCAGTTGATTATTCACCTCAAGAAGGTTAAGGGAACGATAGACTAGAGAATTAATCACTCATCTTTAATGGCCGCCACTCTCACAATCAACCTCACCCTTATCAGTTGCCTGGATGGTAATGCGATGCATTTGAAAATTCAATTTGCGTGGTGTTGGAGTAGGGATAATCTTTTCGTCGATCCCCCGGCCTTATCCTAGCTCCTCCACATGCCAAGAGCATGAGGAAAGCCTTGCAAAGGCACAATGTGGTATGCCTATGACTCTCACAGGAAGCAGAAAAAGGTTTTTGAGCAAGCATTGGCTCTTGCATATACTCATGCAACCAGGGAACATGGGAGACATAAAACGCCACCGATGGCATATGTGGAGACTTCTCCAGACGAATTTATCTAGAACTATCTAGAACACCTCATCTTCACCATCCCAAACAATTGGAATCCCCCCATGACTTTTGGAAATGAGACCAATCTTCTAGATCCCGAAACCTCTCACAGACGCAAGGAATAAGAACAGGCAGAGGACTTCACAATATTCTACATCCATGAAGAAGTGTCGGGCAGCAGAGATGAGATGAAAAACCCAATAAGCAGACCACCCCCAGAGACAAAAAAAGAAGAAGCATGGTCAACGAGTAGGCCAGCTCAGCAAATCTATGGAAAAAAAGGAGGGAACCAATGCTCAAGGACCAAATCCCCTCTTGATTGTTCAAGAGGAAAGGGAGGACTAGCCTCCTTACAACAATATGATTTATCTCGAGATCCTCTTCGAAACTCATAGTATGGTGTATGACCAAATCTTCAAATCCATTCAAATTGGCCATCGCCTTGATATGATGTATGCAGTACACTCTAGAGCATCCCCATGACTATAGTGCCCTATGTGCGCGCAAGCTTATGCGATTCTAGCAGGATGGCAAAAGAAGGATGATGATGGGGAGTCACTTGGTCCAAAGGTTAAGTGAATGTTTCTAATTTGCATTTTCTCTTAGCAATGGACTTTAGCTATGTTAGCAGTTAGGTTGTTAGAGACTAGACTGAATACATTTTGACTGTGCATCCTGGTTTCCTCCAGGCAGGACGACAGCCTGGAAAATTTTTGTTTGTTTGAAGGTAGATGGCATCTTAAGGCCAACTATCTCGGTTTCCTCTTTGTAGGCGGGACAATTGGTGGCACTACCAGACTTTGTAAACATTCAATAGTAATATAAACAAGATCCTCCCCTTTTTTACTTAAAAAAAAAAAATTACATAAAAATTAAATTTCCAGCAAGCTTTTCTATTGATAAAAGACTAGCCTAAGCACTTGTAATTAATACTTGTGAGTTAATATGTTATTTTTGTTGGCTATAAACATAGGGTGATATTCCCATCTATTTTTCTTTATCCAAATAGAATTTGAAAATCCTTGAGTAAGATCATTTCATATCTTTTCCTCAACACACTCTAAATTCCCCTTCATGCTCCACTTGGATCATAGTCTCAATCAATTATGTGGTTAGGATTAGGTACATATTTATTCAATAAATACACATGAAACACATTATAAAAACTTATGGATGTACGAAATGAAATCATGCATACAATTGGGCCTATCTTCTCTAAAAATTCAAATCGCGTATAATATCTTCATGACAACTTTGGGAAACTCCCCAATCTGAGAAAAATCCTCTTATCCTTTACTTTTGAAAACACATGCTCACTAAATTTAAATTCTCTATATGTCCTACTTTTATCTACATAAACATTTTCATGTATTGTGCAACCTTTAAATTCTTTCAAATCCTTACCATTTGATCTTCTATTTCCTTTAGTAATTATGGTCCAATAACTACTATGTCTGCTAGGTTGTATCAAGTTAATGGTGTGTTACATTTCATACCATAAAATTATTCAAATGGGGTCATATTTAACTATGCATGATACTCATTATTATATGAAAAATAAACTAGATGAAGGTATCCTTCCCACTTTGAAGGTTTTTCCATTACATACATTCTCAACATATCTTCAATTATTCGGTTAGTTGTCTCTATTTTAACATCTGACTCTAGATGATATGTTGTACTAAAATTAAAATTAGTCTCAAGTCATTTAAACAACCCCTTATTAGAGTTATAAGTTAACTTTTGATCTCTATATAACATTGTTTCTTTAGGCACACCACCTAGCCTACAATTTTCTTCATATAAATATTTGCAATATTGGTTTCCTTGTGATTTTTATTCACTAGTATAAAATGTGCAGCCTTTGTAATTTTTTCCACCACTACCATGATGGAATCATGTCTTGTTGTTTTCCTTGGAAACTTAGTGATGTAATATATTATAATTATATCCCATTTCCATTCAAGAATGGGTAATGGATGTAATAATCATGTTGGATGACTATGTTTCATATTCACTTTCTAACACTATGTGCACCTGGATATGTAATCAAACACATCTTTCTTCATTCCTGGAAAGAAATACTAACTTCTTATTGTTGTAATTTTCTTCTGGTACCCTAGATGTCTAGCATAGCATACATTATGCATCTCTTTCAACACGATATTTCTCAATTCTTGAGTGTTAGGAACGTAAACTTTGTCCAAGAACAAGATAATTCCTTCTTCTTCCATATTGTATTATTTGTACTTCCATTTTACAATATTTTGTTGTAATCTTTCTTTAACTTGTGCATAATTTGGGTCTGTTGTTATAGCTTCTAGAATTATATCTTTTAAATTTTTCTTGCACATACTAATGGTTGCAACATGCATTTAATGCACCTTCCTGCTGAGTGCATCAACCACTTTATTCTTTATTTTCGTTAATTTTTTTATGTCAAAGTCATATTCACTGATAAATTCTATCCATCTAGTTTGTCTACAATTCAGTGTGGGATGCTCAAACAACTATTTCAGACCACTATGATCTATCTTTAGCTCGTATTTTCCACCGATTATATAATGTTTCCATATTTTAGGGCATGAACTATGGCTTCCAACTTGAAGTCATGGGTACCATAATTTATTTCTTGTTCTTTAAGCTTACTTGACTCATAACATATGACATGTCCATTTTTCATAAGGACTCGACCAAGCCCTTCCTTGCATGCATTTGTGCACACAAAAAAATATTCATCTGGATATAAAACTTTTAGAATAAGTGCATTGATCAACATTTCCTTCAAATGTTTGAAACTCTTCTCACATTTATCAGTCTATTCAAACTTAGTGCCCTTCTACAGTGAAGTGATTGGATGTGTGACCTTGGATAAAACTTCAATGAATATCCTATAGTATCCTACTAATTTCATAAAGTATCTCACTTCTAAAACATTCTTTGGCTCTATCCAACTTTTCATTGCTTCAATATTCTCAAGATCCACTATTATTCCCTCCTCTGAGATGATCTGTCTCAAATAATGGAATTTATTTTTATAGAAAGTGCATTTTCTTAACTTGGAATAAAATTCATTATCTCTAAACACTTGAAACACAATTATCCAATGTTTTTAATTCTCTTCCTATGTATTGGAGTAGATAAGAATATCATCCAAGAAGACAATGATTAATTTCTCTAGGTAGTTCCTGAACACTCCATTCATTAGATACATAAAAGAAGCAGGTTCATTTTTCAACCCAAATTGTGGTACCACAAACTCATAATGGTTGCATATTGTCCTAAATGTTGTGTTCTTTGTGTATTATTGTCTTATTATTACCAGATGATAGCTTGACCTCAAGTAAATATTGGAAAATATATTTCCTCCTTTATATTGATTGAAAAGATCATCAATCCATGATAGAGGATATTGGTTCTTTACAATAACCTTATTAATATGTCTGAAGTCAATACACAACCTCAAATTTCCATCATTTTTCTTCACAAAATTAACTAGGGAACCTCAAGGTGAGACACTTGGACGTATGTACCCCTTGTTCAACATTTTTTCCAGTTTCACCTGGAACTCTTTCAAATCCACTACACTCATTATGTAGGGAGTTTTATACACTAGGGTAGATCCAAGCATTAATTTGATAGATAATTAAATATCACTCTTTGGTGGAAATCCTAAAACTCCCTAAATATATCTTCATATTCCTTCAAAACTAGATAATCTTCAAGGCTTGGCTCCTTTTCCTTTGCTAGTTCTTCCATATGAGAAACATATATTTGGCACCCTTTTCTAAAACTTATTTTCAGCTACAATGTTAAAATCTCTCTAAAATATATAGTACTTGTTTTTAGGTCTATATAGCTATGAAAATATCCAAAATATATTAATATATATTTCGGGTAGTGATCAATCCTACCACCTACCTCAATCATGTAGGATTGGTAGTCTTCTTGTCTATTTTACAAGGCTACATAAATCCTTGGCATGCTACTTCCGACATCATCCATTAAATCATATTATTGAATGTTATGCACAGTCCTCATCCTATATCCTTTATGGGGACAATCCTTGTACATGTGGTCTCCTTCACATCCCCAACACTTTATGGGATGTTGTCTTGGCCTTTTCCCCAAAGAATCTGTCATTTTTTTATCATCTTGTGTTGTCTTCCTTTGCTAATATGCTCGAGAGATATTCCTGAAAAATGACAGTTTGAATCCTTTCTTACTTTTGTCTATATTCCATTTCATTTTTTCATCCCAAGCTCTTTGAAAAGTTGTCCTTTGCTTAATCATCCCATACAAATACTTATATTTTATTATGGTTTATTCCAAGGTTCTAGGCTCATCAAATTGGATTTTATCACTATAGAAAGAAAGTAACCTACTTAGGAATCTTTGTATTTTAACCTTCTCATCCTTATGAAGCCAAAATACCTCAACAATTAAATGAACCTCCTCTCATACTCATCCATTGTCATTATTCCAAGATTGAGTTCAATGAACTCCAACTTCTTGTCATAATAATTCTCTAACAAGTATTTCTTATGAAAATAATTTTTGAACTCTTTTTTGTGACATTCACAACTACTCACTAAAATTCTTGAGCATAAAGGATTTTAGTGGGCACCCACCTAGTACAATTTCAGCAAGGTAGTCATCACTACTAACCTAACTAGATGTTCATTCATAAGGATACATTTTGAACATAATATATGAAGTGGATATAAACCAATATTTATCAGTACTAAATATTCAATTTACATTGATCAATGGCCCCATATTTGTATCCACTCCACTCTTAAACCTTCTCGAGATTCCACTCTGCAATGATGTAAAAAAATATTTACTTGTATAGCCCATGTTTAAGAATTGTGAGGATTTCCTTCTAAAGCCACTCGGGATACATCCATGACCATATCGTTCTAGAAACAACATTGTCTTAACAATATTGTTGGGATTAAGTATCACAAAGGAAGCACACATAGTGAGCATGAATTCCCCAACCACTTCTTATTATGAAATTATCTCATTTGGTGTAAGGTACATATACCTTTTTCAGGATCCCTGGCTTCATGCACATGTGTGGAGGGGACAATATCCTTCATATCCTTCATAAAACAATCTTCGTAAGCATATGAGGGTGGACCCTTCACCTTATATCTCATATACTCTATACATGCTTTTAATTATTGTTCCCTTTCCAAGTGAAACCCGTTTTCTTCATCAAGATAGGTAGAAAACACTTCTTTCACATATACCAACTCCCCCTCTCGAGAAATATTTTGACAATGACCACATACACAAGTCAAGTATGAAAACAAGGTATATATTTTGTGAATATGTGTTAGACAGAGGTTAGTCCTTAAATATTTAAAAGAACCAATCACTGTATGATGTGTAAGGTGGGAGCCAAACTCAATTATGCACTCTAATACAATCAAACCAAGTATTTATTGAACATTATACACTCTTTGTGTCCTCATTTCATTGGCTCACACCTTTTCGAAGATTACCTTTTTCATCATCGGAGAATGCAACAAGATTATCCTCTAAGATATGAGTTAGATGATACCGATGATGAAATTACCCAAGCTATATCATTAGGAATTTAACTTGTTGATACATGTTGGTTGTTTCCTTCATATGCTCTATTTATCTATCCCAGTCAATCCCTCCAACAATGTTATCGTGACCCTATAAAGTTGATCCTTGACATGGCCTTTCGACATACAACTCGTGCAAATCAGTGAAGTAAAGTAATAGGTGAAATGTTAGTTAATATTGGATATACAAATGAATTGTTACATAATATATTTCCAATTAATTGGTTACCTATGCCTTTAACACATTCCTCAAGGGTAATTTTTTTATATAAAAGGTATTCCTCGTTGGAATATTTCAATTACTTCCACTACAAGGAAAAGACACTATAGTGGAGTTTTTTGTGGAAGCCCCTATAAAAATAGCCCAAAAATCCGTTTCTAGTGGAGATCACTAGCAGAGGTGCGTGGGAGGATGTTTAGTTGAATGTTTTTTAACAGTGTGTTTATAAGACTCTACCACACCGGTGCACCACCGAAAATCAATGCACCGATGCTAATAGAAAATGGTGCACCATTGTAGATTTATTTTAAAAAAATAGAAAAAAAAGGTGCGCATCATATAAATGAATCTAGAGAGCACTAGTGCGCATGAAAAGGGTGCATTGGTGTGAAACAAACAGATTCACTTTCCTTGCATTTTTCTTTTTAAAAATGAAAAATAGTGTGTTTTTGTCCATTGTGCGCACCGGTGCGTTCCAAACTAGTGCATCATCACAGATTTAAAAAAATAATAATGGTGTGTTGTTTGCAACGGCGCGCCACCATGAATAAGCGCAATGGTGTGAGTAGAGAATGGTGCACCATTGCAGACTTGTTTAAAAAAGATAAAAAATAAATTGTACTCATCATATAAAATAAACGTGCGAGCACCGGTGTGCATGAAATGGGTGCACATGTGCATAACAAACATGTGCACATTTTTTTCATTTTTTTCTTTTAAAAATACATAATGGTGTGCCTTTATCCTATGGGTGCATTGGTACGTTCCAAAATCATGCACCTTCATAGGTTTTTTTTTAAATAATGGTGTGTTTCTTGCAATAGTGAGAACTGATGCACTTAACGCAAGTGCACCTGAACATGGGTAATTAAAAAAAATGGTGGTAATAAAACAGTTTTAGCATTTTCAATGAAGAGAATATCTCAAGCACCACTACCACCTTTTCACAGCTGAACATTGTCATCAGTGCTTTCGTTGCTTTCTTTGCTTCCGTTCGGTGCTCAGTTCATGGGATTCCATTTTTCCATATGGTGGGAAAATTTGGTTATTTCCACTACATCCCAACCATACCTCCTCAATGAGAAAATGCTTAGGTAAATTCCTTATTTATTTTTACATTTTATTTTTACCAAATTAAATTTTGAAATTGAATAAAATTTGATTTTTTTTTTTTCAGTTTGTTTTTCTACACGGTGTGTTTGACACATTCGGCTAGCACCACTGCTCAGCTAGCACTGAATATGTATAGTTTTTTTTTCTTCGGTGCATCACAATATAGAATTCACTAGTGCGTAATTATAAACAATGCACCGATGCATTCATAATAAATGACGTATTGTCGAAAATAAATAGTTCCCATTAAACAATGTGTCATTTATAGTGAAGGCATCAGTACGTTCATAAAACTATACACATCGTTTAATGGAAACTATTTATTTTCGACGGTGCATTCATAATAAATTCACCTATGCATTCATAATAAATGAAACACTATTGAAAATAAATAGTTTCCATTAAAAGGTGCATTGTTTATAGTGAACGCACCGATGCATTCAGAAAAATATACACAACATTGAAAATAGATAGTTTTTCAAGTGGTGCGTCCTTGATAGGTATTGATCAATGCATACACAATAATGTATGCACCATGAACATTATTTTGTTTTTCAATCGATGTGTGGATTATATGGAATGAACTGGTGTGCAAGAGTGGATACAATGCACCATTTAAAATGAGTGTCTATTTTAAGCGGTGCATCGCAATGAATGGAACACACTGGGGTGTCATAGTAGCTACACACACCATGCTTTTACGATGCATTCTATAAAATGGGGTGCACTACTGAGTTGATAATTACTACACACCCCCTAAAATAAATTACATTTTTCATGTGATGCGTAAGATATGTCTATGCACCGTGGGCGGTCCGTTACTATTTTTAAGGTGCATCGAAGGTAAATTATTGGTTTTTTTGAAACAAAATTATGTTTTCATATTTTGAAATACATTTCTCATTTACTGAAAAAAGTTTATGTTTTCATTTATGATGTTGATGTAATTTATATGTTAATTATTGAGAGATGACAGTGCATGGAGGAGAAACAACAGAGAGTGGACCAATACAATATGGTTTAGGAGTGGGAGGCCACAGAGAAGGAAAGGTATTTGTACCGTCCAACTATTACTACATATACCCATCTCCTCTTGAGGAATGTAGGCCTCCTCAAGTACTACAAGGATGCTACATCCCTGAAGGGGAATTCCACCTTTCTTGTACTGATTTTTCTACTTAAGAATCTAACTAGTTTATCATTATTTAACTATTAAACCATTAGCACAATAACTTCATATAAATATCACTTAAGGAATAAAATTGACAACATGCATACAGTTTACCCTAGGAAAACCCCCTAAGGGGAAAAACCCAACAAACCTCCTCAATATAGATTTTCCAACCAAGAAAAATGCATCTCTCCAAGAGAGAACTAACAAAGAATAATATCCTCCTCTAACCCTTGACTAGGGAAGATTAGTGCACCACTTAACTAATATATATCCAAGATATATACCAAAAACCTCCACCAAGTCACCTCCTAGTTGCAGCAGTGCCTCCCTCTAAAACTTGCGCACTTTTCTTCTTGGTTGCAAAGCTAGTGAGTGACTATGCAAATGAGGCACTGGCCTCCCTTAGAAATAATGTTGTGGCTAGCCTAAAATTAGGTCTGGGACGACCTGTTAAATTACCCTTTTATTTTCTTTTTTACAAGTTAGGACACAATAGGGATGAGTTTTACAAAGGAACAATAAGCTCTAATTAACAAATATATGATAATATTATTCTTTTGGGTTTGTATTGGTAAAATACAATAAGTATATCTTCTAAATCTACTCAATATTAAACACTCCCTCTTAGAAAGGAAGGTATTCTTCTTTTCATGATCATCATCACTTCTTTTGTGCTTCTGCATACTGTGTCATTGTCTTGTTGTCAATCATGGATCTATATATCATAAGGAGTTCTACACTTTCACTAGTCTTTCATACTGGAGTAACATACCATCCTGTGTTGGGGTTACCAACCTGCATGACGGTTACCAACCTACATTGGGGTAGCATATCAGTCTGCATTGGAGATATCAATACGTGTTGGGGTAGCATACCAACCTATGTTGGAATTACCAACCTTAGTTGGGGTAGCATACTATCATGGGTTGGAGTTAATAGCCTATGATAGGTTAGCATACCAGCCTGCATTGGAGTTACCAACCAGCACTAGGGTAGTGTACCAGTCTACATTCGAGTTACCAACCTACACTAGGGTAGTGTACCAGCTTATGTTGGGGTATCATACCAGCCTACATTGGATTTACCAACCTCCATTGGGATAGCGTACTCTAGTGGTCATATCATCACTTCCCTCTACTAGGGATATCATCATTTCCCTATCTTGGGGATCACATCACTTCCTATTTCCGGGGAGCACATCACTTCCTGCTACAGGGGAGCACATCACTTCCCACTACTTGGGAACACATCACTCTCTCTCAAGAGGTAAAATCCTTCCATACCACACCAAGCTCATCTCTGAAGTATTCGAACATCTCTCTTGGTAGAGGCTTAGTGAATACATATGCTATCTACTCGTCGGTAGGAAAACACTGGATCTTTACTTATCCCTTCTAAATCATCTCTCGGATATAATGGTACTTGATCTTGATATGCTTGTACTTGTCATGACACACTGGGTTCACTGACAAATTTATACAACTTTGGTTGTCATAAAGGATACAATTTTCCTCCAAATAGAGATCAAAAAATTATGTAATCAACTTCTGAAGCCACACTACTTCACCACAAGTTTACCATGCTTCCACATACTATGCCTCTGCAGAAATGAGTCCTATATAGGTCTTCTTATCACCGAGTCATGATATCATATCCGATATAATACTAAAGAAATATCCAAATGTACTTTTCTTGTCTGTGAAACTGCCTACCCAATTTGAATCTGCAATATTATCTCACACTCTGGGATATATTTAGGTCCATAATCGATTTTACCCTTTAGGTACCTCATCACATGTTTTTCCATAATTAGGTGAACATGTCTTTCACTGAAAAACATATATATGTCCTCGTGTTCTTCGAACCAAATTTTCACATCACATTGTATCAACTTGGTACACTTGCTCAGGTGCAACTCAATAAACAAAATCATTTGTTGGCTCTATATCCTTTCTGCAAAGAAATGTCTACCTTACTGTCTGAGAGTATATCCTATACTCTTTATGTAACTTTTTACTTATGGAATTGGGACTCTGCACTTGCAGTTGTTTTTTTATGAAACTGAGAATGACTGCTACATTCTCAATGTAGCTGCTAAACTGTGAGAGTATCTCCTCAACTCCATTATGATAACATATTCATTTTCTCCCTCTAAATCTCATACTGCACTGACTTATTTTAATGGATCATGATTTTTTCTATATATACTTCTTCTAATTACTGGAGCAAGTGTCTTGTGATAGTTTGCTCCCTCTTGATACGAGAATCCTCTTGACACAAATCATGCTTTGTACATCTCTAGGAATGGTCCTAGGGAGGCTTCTTCTCCTTACTGGATCATTGTTAAATTTGGCAGCATCAATAATCATTCTCCAATGAGAGGCCATATGGGCCACCCTGAGGAAATCTAGGGAAATTTGGAGAATCAACCAGTCTTGTGAGGTATTGACAAAAGCCAGGGGGAACGTATAACCTCTGTGAGTCAAACAAAAAGTCAGGATGAATGAGATTCCATGTAAGTCTAATGAAAAATTCAGGGGGAACGTACAACCTCTGTGAGCATAGACAGTCAAGTGAAACATTTAGGGGAACATACAACCTCAGTGAGCATAGATAGACTAGTGCAAAATTCAGGGGGAACATACAACCTCTGTAATCCTAGTCAAGCCTTGTGAGCCATGAGAAAAAGTCAAGGCACATAGAAAATTTTAGGTTGAATATAAAATTCCTATGAGATAGAAACAAATGATATTCCTAATATTGCAAATGATATAAATGTATTGATCTAGTGCATTGGCACGTGTAACATTATCCACCATGAAGATAATTTTGAATTTCCTTGTAAAGAGTTGAGTTGTAATTGAAGTATCAAGTTTAGTTCTAAGTTCGAACTAAAGTATGAAGTTGCGTTATGATTGAAGCATGCAAACAAGTTACTATTTTGAGCCTCTCCTCTTCTCCTCTTATCCTCTTAAACTTATATAAGCGGAGGTCGACCCCTCTCTTCAACACAGTTTTGATATGCAGGTTAAGCGAGAAGAAATAGAGGAGCATATTAGTGATAAAGAGGCGACATACCAAAGAAGCATATCAGTGTTCTATATCAACAATAGAGGCATCATATCAGAGGTGTATTTCAACAAGGTCTTCTTATTGGACAAATCGGTAGGTGTAGACACTAACTGATCTCCCTAGATCCACCTAGATCTAGAACAAAACACACCAGAACATGACACTTTCCTTAAGTTTTA